>JAPFFP010000046.1:15357897-15371772 GCA_026153255.1 Solanum medicagineum
CCGCAATGAGCGGGAGCCTTTTGAGGCACTGGGGTATGTTGTTGTTGTTGTTATCATAATACAGAATAGAATATAAAATAAAATAAAAATACATATATTTGTGATTAATTTGTCATCCGGATCTGATGTATTGTTAAAAAAATCTTTTTTATTGTTAACATGCATAATTCAGGTATTGTAATTTTGTATAACTAGAATGTGAACCAAATTATCAGTTATTTTGGTCTACAACTAGAAAAGGAGATTTAAATAGAAAGGACGGGGTTGAAATATTATAAATGACTTTTAATTGATTGCTATTGCTCTATGCACTATGGTATATAATAAGTCCAATTAAATGTGATATTGGTTGTCCACCAACCCATTTTGCTAATTGTCTATTTTCCTGGGACCATAGTATTTTTGTGTCCTTGCCCCTTGGTTTTGTTTTTACAATCAGACATAAAGCCTACTTGAAACCATTATGTGATTTTTCACAAAAATTGATATATATATATATATATATATATTTCTATTATATAGAAATGTTAAGAGGAGGACAATCAAGGATAGTTTGATTATTTCGTAACTATTTAGAGATATCCTTTCTTCTTCTTTAAAATCAAAATAGAAAAAGGATGACCAATAACATTTTGGTAAATTTAATTTTTATTTAAGAACAAAAATAGTAATTGAATAATTAATGATCAAAGTAAAACTTTAAAAGAATTCGTACATGTTCTTACTTTTATTATGG
This sequence comes from Solanum medicagineum, assembly GCA_026153255.1. Classification (NCBI taxonomy): domain Eukaryota; kingdom Viridiplantae; phylum Streptophyta; class Magnoliopsida; order Solanales; family Solanaceae; genus Solanum; species Solanum medicagineum. The sequence continues at coordinate 15,358,634 of JAPFFP010000046.1, forward strand.
ACCCATAAGAATATTTTAGTAATTATGCTAAAGTAAAGTGTTTCTAATTGGTTAATTTTTCACAAACAATAATAAGTGCTAACTTTATTTGGACATGTTTTAGACATAAATTTTTGAACTAATTTAAAATAAAATGTGTTTAAACAGTTTATTTTTATTTTTGTTCCTAAATACTTTTAAGGGTTATTGCATAAACATATTTTTGATGTTATGTTATATAATATGACCACTACTAAAGTTCGTATCTTAATTATTAAAAGATTCGTCGCGAAACTCATAAAACGACAATTTTTATTATCTACTAACAATTAGTGATGGAATAGCGATGAAGTTAATAGTTAATTTCAAATATTTTTTCTAGAAGTGTAGATATTATTCTATATTAAAAAAAAGATAAATAAATATTAATATGTATGCAAATAATTCTTTTATCAATTAAGATACCCCTTTGTCCCATTTTAATTGAATTTGTGACGTAATACAATCTTAAGAAAAACATTCAAAAACAAAATTTACACCATATTTTCCACTATTGCCTTTTGTAAAATCATAAATATATAGTGTAATTTATCTCCTTGAAAATATAAAAGTTCAATAAATGAAAGGCTAATATAGAAAAAATTTCAAACATTCATCTTCAACTTTGAACAATTCAAATATTTTGACAATTGAAAAAAATCTCAACAATTCAATTAATTTGGGACGCAGGGAGTATATTATCAAACTTCATGTTTGCGTTTCTTGGTTCTAATTTCTACTTGAGAAATAAATTTTAAATATTGACCTTTGAAATAGTAACGCATAATGAATTGTTGCTATTATATAAGTCAATTCAATCTAATATATAGATTAATTAATTTTGATTCTTTTAAATTTATGTAATTATGTAATTGTAAAATAAATTAAATGATGAATCACAAAAGTTCTATAGTATAAAAATGATTGTTCCAATAATTAATGTCAACACAAAAAATAGGTTAAATTACTATATAATATATTTTATAAATATTTTTTTAACTCGACAAAATAATGAGGCATATTAGACCCATTTATGAGCCATAAATTATCTAGTGTATATGTGTGTGTATGTATATATATCAATGGAGCTGGAACAATTCTCTAGATGGATATCTAATGTCTAATTGTTTATGGTTGCCTCAATTTAATACTCTCTCCCTTCCAATTTAGTAGTCAAATATATTGGGACCTTATTAATTAATAAGAATAAAAAGATAAATTTCTTATACTAAAATTATTTTTTTAATAAATATATGAAAATTTAAAATTGACAACTAAATCTCAACGGAGAAAGTAATAGTTACACACCTAACTCATGATGTACGTATTACAATGCCTCATCCAAACTTTTAAGCGCTCCATGGCTCTTTGTTTTTAAGATATAATATAATACTCAAGTTACTCGTTCATGCTAGTTACAAGATTTATGGGCTTACAAAAATGGATATGTAATTTTGATATTTTAATTTAGAATAAGAAGTTTTATATCAACAAAACATATAAAAGAAGTTGAGTATATAAATAAAAATGTCTTTTCTTTCTCTCTCTTGCCTCTTTCGATTTTCTCTCACTCAATACAGATACAATTATAATAATTGATTTAATAAATGCAAATGTTAAAAGTCATTTATTCAAATGAAAATAATAAGTACCAATTATACTGATCCTTTTCAATGATATAAAATATAAATATATATGTATTTATTGATATAATATTAATAGAAATGATAGCAAACAATTATACAAAAATAAATGTTAAATTTGACACAACATTGATATAATTTTATTTGAATACAAACTGTTTGTTAATACAATTGATACAACATTGATATAAACGATACTAATTAATTACACAAATACAAATGTTGAACTTAATATAACATTGATACCAATTATATATGTTGATACAAATTATATTTGTTATTACTATTGTATTCATGATACATATACATACTAATCATGAATATATTTTATCTAGCAAATATACAAATACAATTGTTAATACATTTATATGCTAGTTACACATATACAATTGTCCAACAAAAATACAAATACAATTCACGTCTTTTTCTCTCTGCCTCCTCTCTTTTGCTCGCTCGCCTCTCTCCTCTCCCTCTAGATCTTGCTCATGCCTCACTTCCCTCTCTCAATCTTGCTCACGTCTCACTTCCCTCTCTCAATCTTGCTCGCGTCTCTCATCCTCTTAATATGTAGCTAGAGATGTAAGTAGTAAACTCTAGCTAATTTTATTTCAAGTGTTTGCTCTTTTAGAATATTTCGCATTAACAAAACACATAAGAGATCATCGATTTTTAGTAAATAAGTAAGCATATCTACATCCTCAAGCAAACTTAACCCCAAAAACGAACAACATCAATAATGGGCCGTCCCATTATAAAAAGCATCCCACTCTAGAGTCTTTTTTTTTTTTGGAAGGTTTGTATTCCATGAAAAATAACATATTGAAGTTGTTATTGGTAAATCTCCAAGTTAAGCAAGATGAATATGAACTCGCTCATATTTCTTATATTAGTTGCTTTTTAAAATTTTGCACACCATTCATATAATTTTTGGTTTTGACACTATTTGAATGCATATATGAATAATTAAGATATTATTTTTAAAGCTGAACATGCACCTAATTAAGATTACTTGTTTTTCAGTAATTGAATATGTAAAAATTATTTATTTGAAGATATATAAATATACAATTCAAATAAAAAAATATAATTAAATAATTAAAATATACATTTAATGAAATAAAATTATTATTTGATAAAGAATGTTTATGTTTCGCCAATAATGGTGGAGATGGTTTGCGGTAGTGATAGTGGTAATGGTTGGTATTAGTGACTAGTAATGCTGGTGGTGATAGTTGTACGGTGGAGGTGGTTAGTGTTGTAGTCTTTGGCTTGATGCCTGACGATTGATAGTAGTAATGATGATGTGATGATAAAGTTAAGTGATGTTTGTAAGTGGTGGTGTCTGAAAAGTGTGTTCTGATAGACGATTTTTTATTGATAATTGATAGCGTTGGTAGTAGGAATTGACCACAATGGTTAATGGTCGATAGTGAAGACGTACAAATGTGACAATAGTGAATAGCAATGACAACTATGGCAATGACGATGGTTATGAATACAGTTACAATGGTGGATAATTGATGTATTAATAACGATATAGCAGTAATTATAGTTGTGATGATTAATGGTAGTGTCTAGCTAGTGATTGGTGATAATAATGATAGTTGTCAACAATGATAACGATGACAAAGATAATTAGTGACGTTCGTTCCTAATTGTGAATAAGTGTTGGTGAAAGTCTTACAACAACAACAAATATATTTAAATTAAATAAATACTTAAATTTTGGTATAAATAAGCAATTTAATAATTTTAAAGCTAAACGAGTCAAATTTGATTTTTTATTATTTTATTATTAAATTGAAACAAATAAGACTTAAGTGATAGCTATCATAAGTTTTGCAGTTAAGATGCAATTACATTGTGGGAAATATTTCGTTGCCACTTCAATCAAGGTCAACGAGTTAACATTAATAATGTTCATTTTGTCTTAATTGTTATGGTATATATATATATATATATATATATTTAATTTGCATAAACAATGTTTTTATTTTCATAGCATTATAAAAATAGCTTTTAAAATTCTCATTTTACTCCTTAATAAAATAATTTATATTCAAATAAATATTTAATTTGTTTTGAAACACAAGTTTTAATTTTTTTTCTTTTATTTTATATCAAATTAAATGATGTCATATAAATTAGAACAGAAAGAATATTATTTTGTACTCCTAGTAGAACTTATCAATATCTTTATAAGTACTTTGTCATTTGGTATGAGACTAATTAATCTTTTGGGAATAAAATAATTTCATCTTGGATGAAATAAAGGTGGAATATTTTCATGATTAATTTTAAACAAAATATATGTTGTATTTGATGGATGATTGTCGATATAAATAAGTCAAAATAGGGTAGATGGTCAAAAATTGAATATATTCATGAATAAATTTAATTGCTTTGATACTGTTGCTTCATAATAGAAAACATCACATTCACATATATTAGTGGGAAAATAAGTTTTTTGGAGTTGAGTTGGATTTAACATTTATTCGTAGGATGGGAACATACATTTGCAAACATTTCATTTCTTATCACAATCATAAACAAGATATGCATATAATATTATCACGCAGGACGAATTTAGAATACTTAATGAAAGTTCTCAAGAATTTAGTAATTTTTTTTAAAAGTTTATAATTTTATTAAATGTATAATGCAATTTTAACTAAAAATCTATAATTAAAATGACATATTGGTTCGAGGACAAAGAAGGAATCACTTGATTCTTGAGGCAGTCTCGTGGCCTCCTGTGTAGCTTCAACTAAAGTGTTTTTCAAAACTTCGACTAGTTTTTATGATTAGTTGAGTTTATTAAGAATTTTATGCTCAACTCCCTCCAAGCACATACGTATTTTGTCTTTAAATAATCAATCGATTTATTATTAATTCGATAGATGATCTAGTACAATTAAAAAATTAATAATCAATAAGTAGTATAGTTATGAACGGCTCGATAAGCACTCATATTGAAAATTTATAAATTTATTCTGAATCCATCTTTGCTCACGTACAATAATAACGAAATTTGGTTATTTTATATTAATTATTAAAAAAAGAATATAATATTACAATTTGATATAAAATATATCTAATTGCTACCTTCAATACTAATTTTGTAATCATCAATCTAGTGTTTCCCTATCATTATTTTTATATTTAGCGAGTCATTAACCAACTAAAAATGTCCTCTAATTACGTTGGTGTAGCCCGCCGCCTGGTATAACACGCACATAGCTTCAATCATCTCTTTTGTCTGTCCGAAACATATTATTTTTGTTTAATTTCTCATTGCATCTTTCCTTTAATTTGTTTCTTGAATATAGGAAATTCCGCAGGCAAATCCTTCATAAAATTGGAAAAGTAATAATCTCCGAAATTGATTAGACTCGTGAACTGTGATCTTAGATTTGATTGTCCCACAAAAACCCTAGAAGTTAGTGCCATTTCCCCCCCCCCCCCACACCCTACAAATGTCAAATTCAGGGACATTCATTTCTCCATCTCTTTTCAATTTCTTGTTTTGTTTTTCATTTATTGTGCCAATTTTGATTGGTTATTGTTAAAACTGTGATTTCTTGGAAATATTGCTGGGTTTTTTCCCTGTGCTTGTAGTTGTTGTTTAGCTTCGGGATAAGTATTTTGGTGAGAAAAGAAGAAGTTAACTCTTCATCTTCAGTTGCTGTAGAAAAACCCAAACTCTTTGTTGCATCCTCACATTTTTTATGACACTGCTGCACTGATTTTGGAGAACTGGGGTGTCATCATTGGATCGAAATACATCAAATTGTAGATTTGTTTTGGTTTTTGAGATTATTTGGTGGATTGGGTCTTGATTTTCTTGGTGATTTTAGTGCATTTTCCCATTATTTTGTGCCAATAAAAGATAAATTTAGTTTAAAGAATAAAGATCTAGACTTCATAAGAAGATTTAACAGTTGGATGTGGATCAGAGATGAGAGGTGAAGTTGAAGGGTTGAGAGGACAACAATGACTACAGGGTCATTGGGTCTTCGTTCTTCAGGGAGTTATGGATCATTGCAACAATTCCAGAACAGTGGTTCTCCTTTCCAGGCGACACCCCCTGTTCCACCACGAAAGCCCCCAAAAATGTTCAAGGAGAAAGAGGGATTGTTTCTTTGGATCTGCAAATTTGCCCCTAGAAAGAAGGTTGGGATGCTGCTATTATGTGCTGTGTCGGCTGCAGTGTTTTTGTGGGTCTTGTATGTTGGAAAAGGTTTGATCTCTAATCTTGGCCATTGACTAGCATATATCTGAATTAGTACAATTGTTCAGTGTTGTCCCTCCAATCAGCACATTCGAGCACTGACACTTTAGTTTAGATAGTTGTAACTAAAGTCTGTCTTGACTTTAATGCTGACTGGAACCTGACCTGCAGGTGTTCATGCACCCTTGGAAATATTAATGTGGCAAATTTTGGTTATAAATAATAATATAGTGTTGACAATCTCATTTACTGTCTATTTTGACTGGTAATTGCCATAACGTCGGGGGGTTTTCAAAAATGATTATGTCTCCATCCAATTGATGTCATAGTGTTTATCATATCTTGTTTATATCAACATCTGGAAAGCTTTGCACGTGATGATATTTTGATTGTATGCTTTTTCCTAGGTCTTTACTTGAGTAGGAGATTTCCTGATTATGTCTAGTTTCCACTCGGAGATTCTCTTACATTGTCCAATTTTGTTCTTCTATCTCATGGCTAAGGAAATGGTTTTTGATTCGGGAGTTCCATATGCATATCAGGGAACTGGCGCATACATGAGATGCCCTCCTTTAGTCTTTATTTTTGTCTCTCAATAGCTGAGCAATTTTCAACTTGGTATCAGGTGAAGATGCACAGGAACTTGTCATCTCCATGAATAATGGGGTGTTTCCTCCAGATACTGGAGAGATTAGGCATGTCAATTCAATAGAGAAAAATAATGTTGGGCAAATTGCATCAATTGAATCTCCTCCGCCTCCACCTCGTGCATATTTTAAAGGATATACTCTTCCTCCTGGGAATCCATGTGAAGGCTTTACACTGCCACCGCCACCAGCAGATAAGAAGAGAACTGGACCAAGACGTAAGTTTGTTCATGGCATGGCACTCTAATTTTTTTTTCGTTTGATGTATTGTTTGGGGTGGAGAATATAAGATTTATAAACCAATTATTTTTATGCTTTTGGTACTTTCAGCATGTCCAGTATGCTATCTTCCTGTCGAACAAGCTATTGCATTAATGCCAGATGCACCATCCCTTTCTCCTGGAGTTAGCAGTTTGACTTATATCCATGAAGAAAATTTGAGTAAATCCGAGTTTGGAGGTTCAGAATTTGGTGGCTATCCTTCACTGTCACAGAGGAATGATTCATATGACATAAGAGAGTCCATGAGTGTGCACTGCGGGTATGCCTTTTTCTTTTTCCCCTTTTCCACTTTGGCAATTTATTAAGACAATAGAGCCCATGAGTGCGCACTGGGTTATCAAGCATTTTTCCTTTTGTTTGTACTATGGCAATTCTATTAACACAAGAGTGTGCACTGCAGCTATGATCTTTTATCTGTTTGAAAATATTATAAATCTTTCAGTTACAGTTTTTTTATTTTAAAAATTGATTGAAATCTGTAACTTCACATTTTAGATATTAATGAAATTGCCATAATGTTTGCCACATTCCTGAGTTTATGTACATTGCTCTATTCTTCTTCACATCCTTGTAACAGATTTGTCAGGGGATCCAGGCCTGGGCATCAGACAGGTTTTGACATTGATGATTCTAACCTTCTTGCGATGGAATCTTGTCGAGGTGTTGTTGTGGCATCAGCAATATTTGGTATTGATCTTTCTATTCTTGTAAAGTCACTTTGAGTTGCTGAACCTGCTGACTGTTTTGTAACAAGTGCATTTCTGACCAGGTGCTTTTGATTTGATTCGCCAACCAAAAAATATAAGTGAATATGCTAAAGAAAATGTCTGCTTCTACATGTTTGTGGATGAGGAAACAGAAAACTTTCTGAGGAATTCAAGTGAACTGGATAGTAGCATGAGAATTGGTTTTTGGAGAATCACTGTTGTTCATAACCTGCCTTATGATGATCCAAGACGAAATGGAAAGGTAACTACCACCTAGTTATACATTGCCTATATTGAATAATTTTGGACTTCGAAGACATTATCAGTAGAAACAATTGCTACTTATGAGGGTTCTTACTACATTTCATGCTTAACTATATGGGAGAGCATTGATGCTACTACTTATATGTGTCTTCTGTAGTACTAGCCGTTCCCTTGTAGTTCTTGCCATATGTTGTCTATTGTGTTTCTATTATCATACTATTTTGCTGTTGTTATTGTTTCTTTCTTGTAGACTTTAAATTGCTCTCTTGTTAACTGCTATGCTGTCTTCATTGTTTTCTTCTTCTTCTTTTACTTTGATTTGATGCACTTGACCCGAGGGTCTTCTGAAAATAGCCTATCTACATCCATGAGGCAGTAATAAGGTCTGCGTACGCTCTACCCTTCCCAGACCTGAATTGTGGGATTTCACTGGGTATGTTATTGTTGATGCAAGAGTTGAACATGATTTACTTTAAGGGATACATAGTGATTTCCGCATTTTTTCCCACCAATAGTACTTTTTAAATATAAGAATAGCAACTTCAGATCTATGTAGTTTTTTATGAGCCGTATCGCCCAGGAGTTACTTTTCGAGCAATAGAAGGAAACCGTTGTTTGCTTATTTCCGATGAATGTTTTAAAGAAAATGGATGAAATTGAAAGATAGATTTTCAGGAAATGTCTTAAATTGATAAAATCTTATCGAATGGCAGTCAGTGGGAACTGCAGCTAAGGAATAGCTACCAGAACTGCATATTCATAATTGATGAGAAAACCTTAGATTTTTCAATAATAATGGAAATATTACATGGTAAGTGAACTTTGTTTTCTATTTATAGTTTGGATCCTACAAACTTTGATTTTGTATTGGGACTTGAATATTTTACTTATATAGCCAAACCAACTAGCTTGGGATTGAGGTGTAGTAGTAGTTGTGTATGTTGAAATCTACAAATGGAACAAGCCACTATCTCTATTCTAAGAGGGAGCTCTTGAAAGGAGCCGATTTTATTTTATTATGATAGTGTTCGCTCCAACTTGCATGCACTTCAAATATTCCAACAATTATTGCTATCTCCCACCAGTACAGTGGATTCTCTCTCTCTCTCTCAAAAAAAAAATAAATCAGATGGCTGAGAGCTAGTTTATTCTGTCATATCTAGTTTATTCTGCTTATGAGTTTTTGAGACGAGGGTTTCCAGGAAACAACCTCTCTATCTTTATGAGGTAGCGGTAAGGTCTGCGTACATTTTACCCTCCGCAGACGCTACTTGTGGGATTCCACTGGGTATGTCGTTGTTGTAGATGGCTGAGAGCTAGCATAAGATGCATTACTTTTGGTTGTTTTCGAAACAAGCTTGTTTGAAAAATGCTCCATGTTTTGGTGGAACGTTTCTTGTTTGATGCACAACCATCTTACAGTTTCTCCCTTTGGATTTAATTACATCTTTGAGAGACGAGTAGTCTTTTGCCTTTAGCTGTCACTTTACATGAATGGTCTTTTTCAAGACAGAGACTAGACAATACGTTGTGGATAGTTTCCTCTGGCAATTTGAATTCATTGAGTTGTCTCTTTTCATTATTTTAACTAGCAGCTGATTACAGTACGCTTTGCCCGGTATAAGCACAGATTTGTGGCCAGTTATGTATGAAATTCAGTTTCCTGATTAAAAAACAGAGTGTTTTGCCCAGTCTTCTATTGTTTGCTTCCTGGAATTTTACAACTCAAAGAATAGAGAAAGAAAAGCCTTTCATTTATTTAATTAACTATGCGTTAATCCCAAATTAGCTGGATTGGCTATATGAATTCCTTATATCCACTCTCCCCAAAGAGAAGGCTCTATTATTAGTTTATTTCCACTGGAGGTGTCATTAGAAATATTATCATATCTTATGGAAGTATCACAGGAACAAGATAGTTTCCCAACCAAAACCAGAGTTGCTATTGAAATTTATTTGCATTTCATGATTTCCGCAAGTTTGTTATAGTATTCTCTTTTTGACAGGGGACATCTCTCCCCAATTATATATGTTTAGTAACTTCATGTAGCAAGCTTTGTGCTTTTCTAACTGGATTAGGGTGACACACATATGCAGCTTTTTTTCTTGTATGCTTTGCTTTCCTCCTTGTTATCATGTTTCTGTTGTTAGCCTTCTGGTCCACTTGCTATTGTATGTATGCTCCTGAAACCATCAAGTATTAGCTGAATGATTTGAGAAAGCTGCTTACCATTTGATAGATGAATTGTTGCATGTCTAGGCAAGTGCTTATTCTATTAAGGAGTGTTGTATAAGTGAGAATTTGTTGCCGTTGCAGGTGCCAAAGCTTTTGCTGCACAGGCTTTTCCCGAATGCGCGTTATTCTCTATGGGTTGATGCAAAACTTGAACTTGTTGTGGATCCATATCAAATACTTGAAAGGTATATCTAGAGCTCAACTCACGTTTTCATATGTACATAAGCAAATCTCATGCTTAGCCACTGTATGGTCTCCGATGGGTTTAATTTCATGTCCTGATACACCAGGTTCTCCTTGAGAAGTATAGAATTAGGGTCTGTCAAGGTGGTTTTCTGAGAGGTACAAGTTATGCTTCCTGCAAATTTATTACTGGACATGGATTTGCATAATGATCCGCAATCTAAATTAAATTAGTTAACAGATATTTTGGTTCTGGCATCTCTCATCCGTAGTATCTTGCACATCCTTAACAACCCCGTCTATATAGGAGACAATAGTTTTCGCAAAGTGTACATCATGGAGATGCGTTTTTCTCTAAATTCAGTCATCTCTCGAATTATTAGTCTGAGACTGTCCATGTCAAAATGGTCCCTTACTGTGACGTGTCACATATGCCTACAATGAGATATGCTCACGATTTTTCCATGATAGTCCAAAACATTTTGCCACTATTCAACAAAGTTTTTTATATGTTTGGCACCATAGAGGATAGAGAAGTGAAGCTGCTCACTGTTGCTTTGAAGTATCTTGCTTTGAAGGTCAATGTGCTGATGATAAATGGTTATAGGACTCTGCGATTATTGAATCCCAGCTTTCTGATTCAGATATCCCTTTTTGTTGTGCACAACTTGCTTAGTAGAATTTTTTTATTCCTATGTCAGATTCTTGTGGAGGAAAAATGCAAGCTTTGCAATATCAAGACACTACAGGCGCTTTGATGTGTTTGTAGAAGCAGAGGCTAATAAGGCTGCTTCTAAATTTGACAATGCTTCCATCGATTTCCAGGTTGACTTCTATAAAAAGGAAGGTCTGACCCCATATACCAGAGCTAAACTTCCTATCACAAGTGGTTAGTGTGTGATACCTGTGTATCTCATCTTTCTTTACTTCTAATGAATAATTCCTCTCCCGCTGATTCCTTCTCAAAATTGGCGATTTTTTGTTTGATAGACCACTTGAGCATACTATTATGTTTGCAGATGTTCCTGAGGGGTGTGTAATTGTAAAAGAGCATATTCCAATCTCCAATCTCTTTACTTGTCTTTGGTTTAATGAAGTGGACCGCTTTACTCCAAGAGACCAAATTAGCTTTGCCATTGTGAGAGACAAGGTCAGGAAAAAGACAAATTGGACTTTGAATATGTTCTTAGACTGTGAACGGCGGAACTTTGTGGTTCAGGTGATCTTTATGTCTTTAACCTTTGGATTGAGTTGACTTGTAGTCTCATTAATAGGATCTTAAAACAAAAGACCTGCTTCCTTACCTGTATTTGTTCACTTGAGAATCCATAAAAATAGTCGTAAAAGGTTAATGTGGGTGCCTGATTAGTATTACTGCGATACATCTATGATTGTGCTGTATTGATTCTTGTTGTATTAGTGGAAGCACATGCAAAATGCAGTTGCTATGCTGTTCCACATATCTGTTACAGTTTTCTGTTGTAAAGCTGGCCTTTAGTTCTTCAAATGCCCTTCTTCACTCTTTCTTTGTCAATGACGACTTACTTCCTGCATGCTTTATTAGAAAAACCTCGCAATGCTTATTTCAGGATTCTGTTATATGATAGATCGACTAACTGATCAAAATATGATAGATTAACTACCTGCATATTTTCTGCTATCTGCAGGGTTATCATAGAGACATTCTTGAGCGCTGGCCTCCCCCACCTCCCCCTGGTGCTATTACGGTTGTTCATCCTCCACCTCCTGTAATTTATGACACATTGCCCAATGTTTCAACATCAAGTATTGTAACTCGTCCAGTCAAAAAGATACCCACAAAGCGTGGGAGAGAAAGGAAATCCAGACGTCATAGAAAAGTTATGCCTGGTAGTAAAGATCCTAGTTCCACATAAATATTTATTTTAGGCAAATTCTTGTTCTTTCCTTCCCTGAAGTCAAGAATATCAATTGTGGGGGTTAGGAAGGAACTGTCCAAAGTGTCATAGCTGTTGTTGTTTACAAGAAATTTTCCGTCAATTCTTTTAGGAGGTGACCGATTTGTTATTTTTTGTTGTATATAATTGAGAGCCTAAAAAAATTATCAAATTACAGCCCATCATATATACTGAACGTAGATTGCAAGTTTCATGTACTTCCTGCCCTTAGAACTGAGGAAAGAAGATGTCACTTTTACGGTGACTAAAAGCTTTTGTTGCTTAACCATGCTAAAGTGATTTATATTCTTACCTTAATTTATTTGGGACTTCCATGGTTAAATTGTTTGATTTGGCATAAATAATCAAGTGTTTTTCAACACCCCATTGTTGGTCATCAAATGAAGGTGCTGTTAGTGGGGGGTGGCTGTTCATGTGAGATTTGTGAAAAGAATTTCCAGTATTACTCGTGAAGATCCAGTGAAATGCATAGCTTATTAACGATAAATCGCGATAAATGAGAAAATCTATAACAATATTTTTGCTATAAATCAGATCTTTTATGGTTAGATTTGTCATATGTTCGTTGCTGTTTTTAGCTAATGTAAATGATTAGTTGCATATGGATATGTATTTGTTTTTAGCTAATGTAAATGATTAGTTGTCACATATACTTGACATGTTGGTTTGCAATTAGTTTTTTTTTTTTTTTAAATTTAAATTTTGGCATTCTAACTTATGCCAACGAGTAAACTCCCAAATTGGACTCTAAACTTGACATCATTTTGTAAGTTAGAACTTAAACTTTCATAGTGCACAAATAGGACTCTCAACTTGGCAATTCTGAACAAGTAGGCACGGGGTGCTGACGTGGCACAGTGAGTGCAGTACACTCGCGGGGGGCGCGTGAAAGACTTAATTTTGACCATTCCAATGGCAAAAAATGGGTAATTTGACCCTTTTACCCCTGCCACATTTCTATATATATATACTATTTATTTTCAAATTAACA
>JAPFFP010000046.1:15371872-15381991 GCA_026153255.1 Solanum medicagineum
TAATTACATGCTTGTTACTTTTTAATTTCTTTCTTTTATTTTTATTTTTATATTTTTATTTTAATTTATTTTTTATTTTGATTATTTTAAATTTTTTTATTTTTATTATTCTAGTTTTTTCTAAAGCTATATTTTATTTTACAATATTTGTTTTTTATTTCTTTCTTATTCTCAATCTTTATATGTCATGTGATTCCATACAATTTTTGATATTATCTTTTTTATTTATTTATTCTATGTTTTATTTTTTTCACTAGCATGATTATATTAGCAGTCTAATTTTTAAATTAAGGTTGAATTCATTGTTGGATAAAATTATAAATATACTTATTAATTTTTTAAAATCATATTTATGTATGTTATATTGAAATTTGACATAAGAGTATTATGTTAAATTTTTTATTTTGAATTTAAAACTTATGTTATATTTTTTTAGTTTAATTTGTTTTTGTAGTATTGACTTGATATTTCACATTACAAACCATTTTTACTTTCTTTTAGTTAGATTAACTATATAATTTCTTTTTTAATCAAATATGTTAAATAATTTACTACGATATTATATTTAACATTTTTTGTCAAAAACAAATTTTATGATGTTCGCATAAAACTTATACTTTTAGTTTTTATAATTAATTTAACTAAAATATATTAATTTTAAAAATATAAATTGATTTTTTTATAATATTAATTAAGAATATATATTTAGTAATTAATATATTTTTGAAATATAATATATATCTTAAATAATTAATTTAATACCATTTATAAATACCTATATTTGTCTAATATAAATTTTTAATTCTAGATAATTAAATTTTATTTTTATAGTTTAATATAACCTTGTAATTACACCCGTGCAACCAAATAATACACTTGTAATTACACTTTGGCAAACAAACAGGACAGTGTAATTACAAAGGTGTGTAATTACAGGGTGTGTAATTACTACCCTAGTAATTACATCAATTCCAATTACCAGATGGTTTTCCAAACAGACCATAAGCAATTTTAGAAAGTACATTGTACATCATCTGTTCACTCCATATCAGAACAATTAGTCTATAGTAGTTGTACATAAAACTTTCCTCTTAGAGTACAAGGGGAGTTAAGGTTTTGAAGCTTTTGGGCATCAAATTGGAGAATATTGGCCAGTGATAATCAACTGATTTGTAATCAATCTTGTTACGTATGACTTTTGTTGCTGTGTATGGTATTCAATCTTTAATTTCTAGCACGTGTGGCTAAAATTCCTATATTGGGGGTGTGCTATTGATATGGGTCTTTGATTTATTTGTTAGGTTTGTGATATTTTGACTTACTTGTAGTTGATATGGGTGAATTAATATCCGTCCCTATGCTTAATTTATAAATTTCAAGATTGTAAACTTGGGTTTTGCTATAGATGTCTGATTGTTACCTTAGCCGGAATTATTAGAGTGTGGAATGGATATAGTGGCCGAAACCTCTTGGGGTTTCAATTGAAATCCACAACCATGGATTCAATGGCCAAGGTATTAGGGGTTTTCTTGAGACTTCTAATTAGGCCAAGTGCGTCCTCGGTGGTCCGCGTGTGATTTCTTAGTTTATTCATACGAAACACCCATGTCTCGTAGGTGATTTGGGTTACAAGCAACCTAGTCTATTCACTCAATATCAACTCATTTATTCAAGTATCTAGACCCATTTTTGATAGATCAATTCTCATATTTGCACATCCCCAACATCTTCCCTTAATAACTATTTAAATCGTTATTTAGAACTTGATTAGCTGAACTCTTCTTTTGATTATTTCAACCCCCCTAGATCCTACAATTACTTTGTCCAATGAGTCACTTCCACCTTGAACAACGATTCCCTATAGGATCGACCCTAACCTCTAAAGTTAAGTTATTATGCTAATGACGATTATCCGTTCTGCATTTGAGTAGTCGGGTTAAGCTACATCACCCGTGATTGATATTCTAAGCCTTGACATTATTGCTTATTTGAGGGGATTCTTTCTCCCGGGAGGATACATCCCATCATTACCCATGCATGTTTTGGATCGGGTCCCACGTACTGCCACTTGGTCGAGGACCTGTTTAACTTGTGATTGTTGGGGCAAGGCCTCATAATTAATTACTCGTGGATCCACATACCTATTCCCACCCTAATTATGTGTGGGTGTACCTCTGCGTTTATGGAGGCTTAAGGGGTGTTCAGACTTAGACACTAGGCCTTACACCCATGTACAACTGACATGTGATCATGTGGCAATGGGAGTTAGGTTCTATTGTAATTCAGTTGATCAAATTCTGTGCGGGTGTACCTTCTGGGCTTATGAGGGCCTAGTTGGCATACAAGCATAGATCTTAGGGTCTTATATCCTCGTACAACACTACGTCCCAAATGGGGGCAGTTGTGGTATGGGTCTACACAACATCATCAGTCGATATCATTGTTCATTTCTTGGTTTGGTTTAGTTATCATTGTTTATCACTAGGGTTGGTTCAACTGAGGGTTTGAGAATACTCTAGATATTCTTATCCCTGATCCGAGTTTTAGGTGGTTAGACTGTTGCAGTTCTTTATATTTGAGTCTTTTGGATTTATTGTATTTTACTCGGTCGACGATGATGCCTACTGGGTGCCTTATTTAGGTACTCACCCCCAACATTTCTGCATCTTCTCATGGTGCAGGTCCAGGTACGGACCGTGATTGTTGAGTTGGGGATTCGGGAGTGCACATGACACTTCTTTTGGATGAGCACTAGTAGCTCTGGCTTCATCTCAGTCTCCTTCCTTGTGATGACCATCTTTTGATTTCTGACATTGGCCTTGTACAATGGATTTTAGTATTTGTAGGTGCACTTCTAATTTTGTAGATTATTATTGCTATTGATATATATATATATATATATATGATATGTCCTTGCGTCTATTGTAACTCTGTACAGTGGACTTCCAAGTTCTGGGTAGATTTCGGTTATTTATATTGCCATTTTGGTAATGATTGTGACTAGAGAGAACTATGACAAGTACCCTGGGGTTGGGTAATTGGCTTGCCTGTAGGTGGGTTCAAGCAGGCGTCATCATGACTAGGATCGGGTCGTGACATAATCAGCAGGAAGTAGGGTGGTGTTGGTAGTTATTCATTTTTAATTCTTTTTCTTAGTAAATATGGTATTTGAAAAATTAGGAAGATTAAAATTATATAGGGTATTTAGTTAATTTAGAGGGACATTTTAGTGATTTAACATTTAAATTAGCAAGTTCATGCTTTTAAAATAATATAAAATATAGATAGATACTTGTAGTTGCAGGATATTATAAACTTTTAAATACACATAATTTTATAAAAGTTCCCTAGTTGACAATAGTAATAACTAGCTATGGGAAACTTATCTAAATATACTATATTTAAAAAATTTGTATCAGTTATAGTAAAATAATTTTAATTAATACATATGTAATTCACTTTTGATACATAATGCATATTTTCTTATCAATACAAACCTAATACATTTTAAGACACTTATGATAAATCTATGAAAAAATTACTTTTATACATAGTATAATACATCTATATTATATGCACAATTCGTTTTTAATACATAGTGTAACAAAATAAGTATAACACATTTAAATACATTTATAGTACATATATATTGCATCTATAATTCACTTCTAATACACTGTATAATAGTATATAGATGCTAAGTATTTTCAAGATCTAGGTAATAAATAACAAATATGTTCAAAAATATTTTATAAAAATGACTCAAAAAGGTAATTATCCCTATAATCAATACAAAAAATCTTGTCACATCGAGCATGAATTTTTTTTAAAAAAATAAAATTTGAACTTATGTGTAAAGTTTTGCGTTTAAAAAAGTTGAAATCACAACTTGAAATTTAAAATGTTGCTTTTTAGAGAATTTGAGATTTCAAATCATAATTTGAAGTGAAATGAAAATTTTATGTAGCTACCAAGCGCATATACTTTGTTTTAATATCTTAAACAATGAAACACAGAAGAAGAGTAAAATGAAGTGTATTTCCGTAACATATATCATGGCATGAATATTTTGTTTTCTTATAAAAGCTATAATCCTTGATATTCCTTTGCCTGAGTGAATCAAGTTTTGATAGTTGTAATGTATTTGGTGAGCATTGCAATAACATCAGGAGATACTTGGGAGGCTGCTTTATTCAGATGCTGAATCTTTCGCTCCGTTTCTACCTCAAGCCTCTTTTCGGTTGAGTCTGCATTTCCGCTCGTCTGTATATAAATCCAATCAACAATGAGGTATTTAATTGGAGAGTCATATTTGGACGTGAGATATGAAATTGAACTTGTGTTTGGACTTTCTTAAGCTGTACTCAAAATAAGTTTTTTTTGACTTGGTTATTCAATCTTCAGAATAATCTTAGATTCTTCTTCCTTTTTCACTCTTCATTTGGCTTTCTTATGTGATGAACTCAAAACTTTAGTTAGTGAGTAGTTATCATAATCAATGTTTGTCATTCTAAAGAGTAATATGAGAATAATTAAAAAAGATGTCCTAAATTCTTTTCTTAAAGAATGTGTGATACTCTAACAATTCACTTATTCTAAAATAAAGATATTTCTTTGGTTGAGAATCATTTCACTAAGGATTAAAAGGGAATCTTAAGGTTAAATTGTTTCCAATTAGAGTAAATTGACATTCTTTTTGGGATTGACTAAAAAGAAAAGGGTGCTACATAAAATGAGACAGAGGGAGTACTCCAGTTTATAAGAAAATCTGTTCGCTCCATTTAATTTATTTATCTGATTTTAACTTGATACAAAAATTTTAAAAAATATTTCAACTGCGAAAATCAAGTTATTGACTCAAAAATAAATTAAAAGAATCAAACCTGAGATAGTTTCTGCTTGTATTCAGCTTCGAGATGGGAACGATAATTTGCGACTTCCATCTCAGCCTCTTCTTTTGCTTGCCTCAACCTTGTTGTTTTAACTGAAAAGTACCAAAACACATCAAATTCCTTATAAAGAAGAAGTAGATCAATTTCCAAAAGATTTACCATTTCTGGCAGCATAAACAATTTGTTGTGCTTCCTGTTCAGCAGTGAGTAGCATTTGAATGCCACCTTGTCCTCTCATTGAATCCATCGCTGCTTCTAAGAAAGTGAAGTCAAAATTTTCACTAAAGGGTTCAAAATATGAAGAAGAAAACACATCAAAAAGTCCAATGGTTCAACATCTAATATCATATGCATGAAAAATAATGTACTTTTAATCATGTATAAACAGTATGATCTTTCATCAGTTTGCATAAACCCCTAGGCCCTTATTAGCTCCGCTCTTCGACAAGGCATCCTCACAAATAAGGTAACTTTCCATGATAAACATTATAATTACCTAGCTATATTAGGATTTTAGTTATATAATAAGTTACTTAATTGTGTAAATATCTGTACACCTTATATTGGTTTGAATCTAATTATCTTTTACCATACTACGTAGAATTACAAAAAAATTAAATAAAATTCTTTTCATATTTTCGTCTTAATAAATTGATGAAATTCCATAATTTTTCACTTCAAAAATTTCTCATTTCCTTTCTTTTTCTTTTTTCCAATCCATATATTCAAGGAAAGGACTAGAAAATGTTATTCAGGTTATCTTCTTTTATATATATATATATATATATATATATATGTGTGTGTGTGTCTGAACATATTACAACAAATATACAGTTTAGTCCCACAAAATAAGGTCTGGAGAAGATAAAATGTATGCAGATCTTATCCAACCTCATAGGTAAAAACAATTAATTGTTTATATATGAATGGAAAAAGTTTGTTCATCCAATAAATAAAATATATACCTGAAAATGTTTGTATTAGAGCTTGGACCTGTAGAGAGTTCCCTTTCTGAACAAAGAAAGTTTAGATTTGGATAAAAAAGGGAATAAGTACTATTCAAATGAGAAAAATTAGATATTAATTTAGCAAAGCACCCTGTAGTTATAAGGTTCCTATTAATTATCCATTGTCCTGGTTAATAGGATTGTTGTTGCAACATATCAAATGCTTGGTCAACAACAGAATCTTGTGAATTATCGGGTCTACAAATTGCCTTTATTTCTCAATTTTTGTAGATTATAATTAGTTCCCTGGCAGAAAGCGAAGTGCTAAATTTGCAGCTTTGAATCTTAATTATTCAATTTCAATTATGAAGTGTCTTTCTTTTATAATCACTTAACGGGTATAAATTAATCTAAAACTTCTTAGGCATTTGTCCACATTTCAGTAATAATACTTGTTTTAAAAAGTGAAAAATATTCTACCAAGTGAAAAATAATATATAAAGATTGAGAGTTATGTTTGGCCGTGAAATAACTTAAGAGTTGTTTTTTAATTTTCGTGACTAATTTGGACTGAAAAAGTGAACAACAAATTTTTTGTTGTTTTTGGAATTTCTCAAAATTCTTGCAATAAATGAACACAAAAGTTTTCATAATTTTATGACTGAACATATTTTCCAGAGTTAAACTTTGGAAAAAAATTTTAGTGGCCTAGTCATTTGAATTCGAGTATATATCTGAATAGATGTTATATTAAGATCTAAATACTAAATAATTAATACAATTTTTTTCTCAACATAATGTATAAAAAATTATTTTAATTGGAAATTAATAAACGTATATAAAATTCAAACAAAACATGAATTAAAAACGAAGAGAAGTTAACGAAGAGAGATCAAGGATTATGAGGTCTTATAGCAGCTAAAAACTTAGTTGAGTTAATCATGAGAATCGACTTATTACTAGTATGACAATGGTGGCGATCACTAGTATTCTCATGTATTTGCTAAGCAAGGAGCGTAAGTCTTCTCCTTCCTTGCTTTAATTGTGCTAAGGATCATCGTGTTCTACCAGTAAAAAGTTGAGAAAGTTACATTGCAGATGGCCTTATAGTGAGCACAAATTAAGTAAATAATGAAAGTTGCGATGCCCAGCCTGGAACATGAAAATAAACTTGCATGGACACAGCATACTATTTGCCATGTCTATCACTGCGATTGTTGTTACAAAGAAACAGTACCATACGAGATAAATTGCTTAATGTCATGGAGTCATTTTGTCATCTTTTATTTGTATGCAAATGATGGTGCACCGCGGGAGGCTTCCTTGTCCTTCCCAGTTACGGATCCAGGATTTGAAGGTAGTGAGTGCTCTAATTCTTTTAACATAAAGTGGACCGTTCATTAATATAAGTGCAAAGGCTAATTAATTGAATGCAATCGTGAAGAAGTTAATGAGAAAGCTATGTTTAATATTATTATTATTATTAGAAAAAAAGATTTGAGTCACAAATTATAATGTATTCGATAACTTTCCATATTTTGAAATTAAAATAAGTAATAAATAACATCGCTTACACTTGCGAATATGTTATACTTTACATAGCAATTAACAACTTACTTGTTAAGTTTTTATTATGTTTGGATGAGAAAATTTGTGATTCCATAAAGAAAAGGTGGAGCATTAATTCCAAAAATTAAAACATGTACTACACAAATCTTTCATATTTTGTAACTAAAACGAATTGTTAATTATAAATTTGTAGTTATGCATTTGTTTTAACTATTATTAAAGAGGAACTAGAAGCCTAGAGTTTGGGAAAGAAAATTGCAATTAAAAAATTTCTTTCAAGAGGATTCAACGCATGACCTTGAGGCACCTAAGCTTCAGCACCCACTTTCCAACCAACAAGCTAAATCTAACAATCGTTCACTGGGTGCTTATTTATCAATTATATGAATTTAACAATAATTTTTATAGATAACACACAATTTATGTCGAGGTCAATGGGTCCTCGAGCACCCGCAAAGTACCATGTGGGTCTGCTCGTGGCCCTTCCGTTGATGTTTTCTTGTCGTCTAATTTAGCTGAGCAAATGGTTGTTACTAGGATTATTTTTAGAATTGCTAAATCTCTCTCTATCTGTTCGCTCAAACAATGATTCAATTAATGAAAGTGCGGGAATGCAAGCTATTCCAGGTTGTTCATCAGTTCTAGGAATTGGTTACATGCCTCCAGAAGCTGTCAAGAACCAACGGGTGCCACTGCCTTCTATACTTTTATCACATGGAAATAAATTTATACAAAATAGATGTTTTTATCGTTATGCCTCGGAGGGTATCCTAGACGTGGCCGGCACTCAGACACTATTGCTAGTCCCCAAGTGAACCACTTGGCTTCATCACATTCATTCACTTAACAATCATAGCAAATCAACAGAAGACTAAAGATAATAAATGGTGGTAAGTCTCAAAATATATAAGTAAAATTGAAAGTTTTCAGCCACTATTTTTGACAGCATGGGAACAGTCTGCTATTGTTGAATTCAACAATGGCTACACAGCCCATCACAGCCCATTTGAATAACTGTTCAAATGAAGGTTGTGCAGTTTTTCTTCAAAGTTGGCTACCAACTTTGAAGAATTCACACCTGTAAATTTTACTATAAATAGAGGTGCAATCTTCATTTTTTAGACATCACCAAGAGTGTGTGAGTTAGAGACATCACCAAGAACACCAAGACAAGAGTGTATGTGTGATCCCCAAGAACACCAAGAAAGAGTGTATTGTGTGAGGTTGAGAGTTGTTTTGTATTCTATTCTTGTAAGTAATAGAAGAAATTTTTTCTCTCAAATTTGTGTTTACCAACGCTCAGTTGATCCTTTGGCCTCAACAAGTAGTATCAGAGCCAAGTTAGAAGCGTTGGTCGAGTTTTCTGGTGAGAGGTCGAATTTGGATTTTTTGAATCTTATTCAAAATCCGATTCTGATTGCACCGTTGGATTAGTCTCATTGAATTGAATCCAACGCACCAAATGGTGACTTAATCGGAGCTCAAACGAGCCTAAAAATCACAGTCAAAGTTTGGTCAACGCTGCCGGAGTTCTGCCGGAGAAGATGACACTGTTCACCAAAGTTCCACCGGTGAAGATGACACTGTGCACCGGAGTTTCGCCGGAGAAGACGATCGGAAACACTGTTCATTGCCGGAATCTGCAATAGTTTTTTGAAATTTCAATGTGGTCCCTCAATGTTCAGAAAAAATCAGATTGGCCCCTCATTGTTCTGAAATTGCATTTGGACCCCTGATCTTTCTGAAATTGCAGTTAGGTCCCCTAAAAGTTTTCAAAATTATTGTTTTACCTCAATAGTGGAATTTTAGCCCTAAAGTGTCAATTCCACCTTTCTTGACCATTCTAGACGTAACCGTGAGCTCCATTTTTTAAGGATCCAACCTCGTTTTGGTAGATTAAGCTATTGTAAGGTGATAATGACCATAGAAGAGTTAACATCATCTTCTGGAGCCATGATTTTGAAGGACATATGAAGAAGAACTACTACAAATGGAAAGAGGAGCAAGTCCAGAGCAGTTCGCAGCCGAAGAACAAGGGTGGAGAAACATTAGTTACTATTCATGGAGATGTAGCTTATTGTTCAACCCATAATGAGACATGCCTTCACGTCTCAAGAGAAGATACAGAATGAGTGGTAGATACTGCAGCAACCTACCACATTACTCCACATAAGGAATACTTTACAACGTATAAAGCTGGAGACTTTGGAGTTGTAAAGATGGGGAAATTTCAGTTCCTCTGGGATTGTAGGAATTGGTGATGTCCAGATAAAGACAAGTTCCGACAGTACAATCACCTTGAAGGATGTCTACCATGTGCCAGATCTTCGGCTGAATCTTCTTTCAGGTATAGCTCTTGACAAACAAGGCTATGATAATAATTTCAGTAAAGGCATATGGAAATTGTCAAGAGGTGCTATGACAGTCGCTCGGCGACATATTTGTGGCACGTTATACAAGACTCATGTGAAGATATTCACAGAAAGCCTCAATCTAGTGGAAAAGGAGGCTTCTCAAAATTTATGGCATCAGAGACTCCGCCACATGAGTGAGAAAGGGTTGTCTACCCTGATGTACAAGGAGCTTATCAATGTAGACAAGGATGCTGCACTAGATCCTTGCAATCAATGTCTGTTTGGTAAGTAGCATAGAGTCTCGTTTAATTCCTCTTCAACGAGAAGATCAGAGTTACTCAGTTTGGTACACTCTGA
>JAPFFP010000046.1:15387911-15420586 GCA_026153255.1 Solanum medicagineum
TAGGAAAGAGTAGTCTTAATATTGCCTGCAATATTCATACACATGAATATTAGGCCTAACCTGTTAGACGGATCCCAGTGTTTATAATGAGACCTTTCCTTAACACTGCTAGTTTCAGTAATAGCAGTTGGTTTCTTAGTGTAAAGTGCAACATACAAATCTAAAACTCCGAGATGAAATTTGATTTATTCGCATCACTCTGAGAAGTTAAGTCCATTAAAGATCGCAACAGAGGCAGAGCTCGAATGAAGGCAAATGCTGCAAATAGTTTATGCTATTAGATTCAAAGATGGTTCATAGACTCTGAAATGTATATTGATATCCTCATTTGGGCTAACATCAACATACAGCTTCACACATAATGATGCTTAAGTATAAATTTTAACATT
This sequence comes from Solanum medicagineum, assembly GCA_026153255.1. NCBI lineage: Eukaryota > Viridiplantae > Streptophyta > Magnoliopsida > Solanales > Solanaceae > Solanum > Solanum medicagineum. The sequence continues at coordinate 15,388,301 of JAPFFP010000046.1, forward strand.
ATTTGACAATTTTGATATATCAATTAATAATATTCATTATCTTTGGATAAATAAATACCATTAACAATATATCTAAATTATCACGTTCATTTTAATGGTTATATGAACAAACACTCAACCTTTGGGTGATCCATAAATGCCTTATAACCAAAAACTTTAATTTATCCATATAAGTGTTATATCGGTTATACGCATCAAAATAATAGATAATTGAATTTAATTTAATCATTATTTTGGAATTAAACTTTCAGAGATTAAACCACTTTGGTGATTAACTAATCACATATAATTCCAAGTGAACAACAGAAGTATTAAAAATTCTACACATCCATAACTAATAATAATTATGATTTTCAGAACTTCATAGACATGATTCATAAAGTTGAAGAAAACATAAATTTGAATGAAAAATCATTAGTTATTGAACCATGCTATGATACCACATGTAAGGATTTATCGTAATTCAGATTGTCAAACATAAACAATCTAACATGTAAGTCTTATCATGAATTCAAGATCGTAGAACTATATAATTTTTACATAAATCTTCTTAACACGTTAGTTTAGTCAAGAACATATACCAGAATTGGTCATGAGATCTTGACTTGATCACTTAAGCGGAAGTCTTTTTCTTGTCCTTGACAAGATATTAATTTTTCTCTCTCTTTACATTTTAGTGATTTCTTTCAGAGTGACTGTTGATGAAAAATGCAGTATTCTTCAGTATTTATAGGCAGAGAGAGAACCAGTTACTTTCAGTCCACTTTCCATCATCATGGGTAGGGGAAGTTATAATTATAATAAACCCTCATAACTTCCCACTACCATGACCTTAGTTTCCCATTATCACACTCAAACTTACCACTAACATACCAACAACTTCCTACTTACGTAAGTGGTGGTGATGGTGGGAAGTTAGGAAAGGAATGGTGGAAAGTTATAATAACTTCAACCAATCATAATAAGTGGTGGTGGGAAGTTACAGTAACTTCCACCAACATAGTGGGTGGTGGAAAGTTATAGTAACTTGCACCAACATGCATAATGAGTGGTTTAATAACTTCCATCAACATTATCCAATTTGAATTTAGTTAGTAATTAAATATTAAACCAAGATTAATATTAACATGAGCCATAAAATTAATATACGTGGGCCAGAAAAACTAACGAGAAAGAGATTAAACCGTAAAGAAAAGGGTGGTAAGACACGTATTTCAAGTTAATACACATAGCTAACTTAGATGAATCAAGTTCAACATTTGTCTATTTGTTGGTAATGCATATAATTGGATCTTTTTTATTGATAGGAAACATGAAGCCAACTTGAGAGAGAAGTTTCTATTTTCACAACATAGAAATGCATCTTATTATTGCTATATTCGTGTCTAGGTCAATAAACTTCTGAAATTTTCAATTGTAGAGCTGGTCATACTTGAAAATATTAAATATATATAAAGATAATTTTAGTTATTCCTCATCCACTCCACGCCTATTGGCAGACGTCACCATGAAAGAGCGACAAGTCAACTAAAATACCTTCGATTTCGAAAATGATCTTGTTTATACACTTAGGCTTTGTACTATTATTTGATTCAGTGTAAAGTTTTATTTCTACAGACATTGCTGATAAAATATTTACTCGATTGTAATGATTTAAAAAATTAGTTGTCCTTTCAAGGCACAACCATCATTTATGTATGAAAGAAAAAAAAACTGATTTTCACTAAATATCATCATACAAAATGTAATTCACCTACCATATCAGATTGAGTTCTATTTATTGAAATATGAAGTTACCTATGAATTCAAGGGGAGAAGTTTCTACTCTCATAGGAAACCAACAACATGAAAATGTACTTTCATTGCAACACTCATATATCAGGGTAAATGAACCTCTAAACTTCTCAATTTAGAGTCCAAACAACCTGCAAATAAAAAAAAATATATACTTAAAGATCAAATTTCAATTATGTAGTGTTATCATCCATGACCTTAAAGATTTGTATCAACAGTAAAACTAAGTGAATATTCTATTTAACTAGATGAATATAAATAAGGAGAAGACATTATTAAAACTTAACTTCTCCTTTACAGAATGTTTCTTCAAATTGTCATTTTTTAAGTTGTAATAATAGGGTGTAAGTTTCACTGACTTTATTATGTAGTGCGAAGTCTTTGAATAGCTGTTACGGAAAGGTATTTGGTGACCTTTTAGGTTTAGTAGATTTTTCTTCTGAAGGACTTGTACACAATATTACATGCAGAATAGTCACATGTATCATCTATTCTAGGTGGACATTGACTTTTGAGACATTTGATATTGCTCCATCTCTTCCATGCGTTGACACATTTCATGCTAGTGACATCATCATCAACAACAACAGAATACTTAAAGATCACTCAAAAACATGAAACATTTTATTCACTTCTTCTAAACTATAAATAGTCTTAATTATTCCCAAAATTTGGTTATTGTGTAATTTGTTTTATCAAGCTTTTTCCACTTACAATCGATGCGATAATATCAACAACTCTATAACACTCAACTTTGACTATCTCTTAACAACATTCAAGAATGAGAAGTCGAGTAGGATTGACTTGCTTTTCAGCATGACTTCTACTACTATAAGTGAAATTGAAAAGAGTAGATCAACCACTATTATGCTAATATCAAATTTAAATAGAAAGAAACAAAACAAGATCTGGAACAAAGCAAATTTAGTAATAACATAAAGAAACTTTGTATGTGAAACATTACTCCTTTCGTTTCATTTACGTGTCATAGTTTGGCTGGAGATGAAGTTTAAGAAAATAAGGACGAGTTACAAATTTTATGATCCTAAACTAAATATGTGTAGTACATTAAAATATCATCTGAGCCTTGTGGCCTTAAACATATAAAGTAGAATGTCAGAGTTAAAGAGTTGGTGAATATAAAAAAAGATATACATATATATTTTTTAAAATAGATAAAAAAGAGAGTCAGACTCAAATACTTGTCATAAGAAAGCAACGTGAAAATGATTCTGAGTAGGTAATGGAATGTGTACATTCAAATTGCAATATACTGAATTCCATTAGCACGTATATATGCTGGCTTCTTCAGTATTTGTATTGTTGGATTCTAAAATCTGCTTCAGAGGTCCAGAAGACTTGGGGAGAAGGAAGTCCCTCTAGTCGACTTGTGCTTCTCCTACTCTACATTACTGATCTTCAATTTCGATCATCATTTTAGATTTGCATAGTTGAAGATAATTTTACTGTAATTTTAATGTTAGCCGTAAGATCACAAAAAATTACTTCTAAAAATATAAAATAAAAATTACAATATACATATATCTATAAATATAATTAAAGAAGGTGAAAAAGAGTTAACGTAGGCATATTATCAAACACCCTCAGTACATTAAAGAACATTCCTTATATAGTATTGATTGCATGCATATGCAAAATTTTACACCAAATTCGTTATCAAAAGAATCCATCCACAATTTTCATTACCGATTCACCCAATTTTCATCACATGTTCACCAAAATTTCACTGCCAACGATGGCTATCAAATTTCATTTGCATTAAATGAGTAAAATGGACAAAGAAATCACCCAAAAATAAGCAAATGAAAAAAAAAGAAATATAATGGAGAAGAAGTAGAAATATGAGAGAAAAGAAGAAACAGAGATGCAAAAAAAAAAGGTGAAAACTCACCAGTTTTAATTTCGAGAGAAGCTGAGTTGCAGGAGACAAAGATGGAGATTTTAGAGTTGAAAAAATTTGCTTCAAAATGAGGCCTTTTGAGCATATGTATATGCAAATTGTATTCTACCAATCAAATTGAGGCAAAAAGAGCAAAATTAAGAAAACCTCCACGTACGATGTGCAATGCCTTTAATTTGATATAATAATGAGATGCTGTGTTGGTCTTTTGCTTCTTCACCTATAAAATAGGTGGTAACATATTATGCACTTTTCTATTTTGTTGTTGATTAATTTTCTTTGTTAACCATTACTAGCATTTTCACATTTTGTTTTGTTGATTTATTTTATTATTATAATGTATTACTTCTCCTTTATTCTTATGGTTTCTGAGTTGATATTTTGGGGACTTGTTTGAGTTTTTTTTAAGTGATTTGCTTTATTTTTGACATGTCTCAAATTCTTTTATATCATTCATTACTTGTTAAAATTGATCATTGTCAAATTTGCTCTATTGATTTTTGAGGCCTTCCCATTTTAAAAAGACAAATTTTTTTAGCTTAGAGTAATATTCATTGCATGTTAAAATTAAAAAAAATTTAGTTTAAATTCATGTACACTTGTTAAAACTGACCGATGAAGCAACTATGGTCGATTTCCAAAGTCTTTCATGCACATAAGACAAATTTTATTTTGAGTCATTATTTTTATTTGTATTTATCTGTTACACTTTTACTAAGTGTTTTTTTTACAGGTACACAGAATTGCTTTATATTTTATTTATTTATGTATGTATGTATTATTATGTATATTTATTGGCGTTAGACAAATACTAGGCTGTGTCTCATATTATTATTTAATATCCTTTGTGTTCATTTGATGATTATTATACTAGTGTTATATTATTTATCTCATCCTCAATTTGAAAAAAACGAGTTCAGTCGGGACTCACAGTTGTAAATTATGAAGGGTGATATACTTTCATGTTGAAATAACTTGATCCCTCACCTAGAATTTAATTGGTTCTTAAACTTTTATAAATAATTAAATTATCTTAAAATTAAATGGAGATTCTAAAATTAATTATTTTTTAAAATTTAATTTAATTTTTTATTTTTTATCAATCACCATGATATTGCGCGTTGAAAATATCACGATACACAAATTTATATAATTCTAACTTGGCTCGTCATTTTAGAAGTTGCATCCCAATATCTACACTTGATATCATGTACTTTATGAGGTGCATTAACTTTAAACCTTGGAAGATCAAATATTAATTTGGATCAAGCCTTTTTAACAATAGTAAAATTATTGTTAATAAATACAAGTCCATAAAAATTTCTTACAAGGATATGTTTATAATTTATTTTTTAAAGAACAAATAATATTTTTAACTTTCCAATAATGGTGTGGAGATTGTGGGATTCCATAAAAGAAGGAGAAGGTGCTTGTTGCGAGAAAATAGGGAATGATTTGTTGTTGATGAGTGAGGAACGCTTCAACGGCATACTTTCCCGGCTAAAATATGACACCTTCAATATATTAACTCTCCTTTTTCTGTACCATTCATCTATTTCTCTCTCTCTTTCTCTTACATCCCTTTCTTCCTCCTTCCCCACATCTCTTGAAATTTTTAGGGTTAGGGTTTCCTCTTTTTTTTGTTTGTGTGATGTGATGTGATTCTTGATTGTATATACAAATGTGTGATTGAGAGGAGAACTGGGGAGAGAGGAAGCCCATAAAATTTCATTTCTTTTGTTTACACAAAAATCAGGTCTTCTGGAGAAGATCTGAGAGAGGGGTAGCAAAATGAGCGCCTCCAGGTTCATCAAATGTGTCACCGTTGGTGATGGTGCCGTTGGCAAGACTTGTCTCTTGATTTCCTACACCAGCAATACCTTTCCCACGGTTCGTTTTCTTCTTTTTTGGGGATTCATTAGTTGTTGTCCATGTGATTCTTTCTTTATCATTCATGAATGTATTATGTCTGAAGTTGCTATAGATGGAAGGGAATGAATTTGTTGTAGGTTTTAACATAGTCGTGTGTATTTGGTTATGAGAGCATATAGCTTATCAAAGCTAAAGAAAATAATATTTCATGCAGTGTATGTCCTACTCTTAAAGCAGTCATCTCTTTGCTGGTATGTCCTTTCCCTATGTAGTACCTATCGCATTGATTACTTACACCAAATCATATTATCTTTGGTCCTTGCCTTGTATCAGCTTAGAATGAATCTTTGGTTTTTGCGTTGACTTGTATTAGTATTGATTCATTCCAAATCTATCGGTTGTCCTCAAACAGGCATAAAACACAAGCATTGTATAGCTACAAAAATAGCCTGGCTTCCCCTCCCACCCCTTTACACTTTGTTTGGATGGGTATTATGTCTTGTTTCATAGTATATCATACTTTATTATTTTAATGAATAGAATGTTTAGATAGATTTTATCGTTTTTCATCATTACATAAATGTCACTTATCTATAATTTGAATGATAAACTTATAAGAAATTGTAAAATATGGGATAGAGCTACTATGAATATGTAGGGGTAAATGATAAAATAAAATTATTAAATCGTAACCTAAGACAAAATGAGGAGAAAAAATTAAGGTAACGACATGATCACATCAAATTAGTTGTATACAAAATGAGTCAAATTAATATTGTATTTAGGCAAAAAATGCAATGGATAACAATAATCCAAACCAAGTGTTGTTCTATTTTACAGAAAAGCTATAGTGAATTCTCAAAGGTAGAGAGGACCAGATGTGGCTTCAGGGACAAAGTTGTGGAACACTGTTATCTTAGCACCAATGTGTAGGTGAGGAAGAATGAAAATTGACAGGTATAGATTTAGGTGCATGCAACTTCAAAAGCTTTTTATCACTGTAGCAGAAATCAATATGGTAGCAGAAATCAATAACAGGTCTAAATATCTCCATATAGCAGTTGTATTACAGTCTACAGACATGAAATATATTGCTTTTAATCTTTAAGTTCCAGATAATATTTGTTCAAACAACTTGGATAAACAGTAGCCACCACAGATACTGTCCCACTTGTTGATAGAGAAGATCTTTGGTGTATGCAAAACCTAGGTTGCAGGTATATCTTTTTAGTTGACTCCAAAACCATACTTAAGATTAGGATGAACTCTCTTTCTCTTGCCTTTATGTCACCAAGTTCATTTTCATTTTTTTTTTTTTTGGTTCCACTTGTAAGCTTTGCCCTACCATTCTTTTTAGAAGAGCATCCAACTTTATCCGGTGCATTTTTTTTTTCATTTTTCTTTTTGGTGTTGGATTAGTTTGCACATGTCTCGATTATTACGTTGCTTAGTTTAACTTTCAATTAGCACAGGTACCCACAGAAACTTACAGTAATGGGAAAAAAGGGGGAAAATCTCCTAAATTTTTTTTGTTTATATTAAAATGTATTTTATTAGTCATGTATTTATATCTGGTGTTGTTATTGTCTGGCTTATTGTTATTGCTTTTATTGTATTTATATATTATCTTTTGCTTTCCACTTTATATCTAGTATTTTCTGCTTTTGGGGCCTGATTTTTTTGAGACGCGGGTCTTTCGAAAACAATTTCTTTATCTCTATGAGATAGTGATAAGGTTTGCATGCATTTTATCCTTTTCACTGAGTATTATATTGTTATTATGATGAGATTTTGTGTGCAGACTAGCTAAACTTCATTGAACATCCTTTTTAATCTTTGTAATCATATTTCCTCTTTAGAAACTCCTCTTATATACCATTCTCTTTGCCCTTGCCCTTGTGTTCTTTTAGAGCTAATGATTAAGCTTTTGGGATATTACTCCCCGCATAAATACAAAAGTACTTGAAAGTGGACCTTCAATTATTTGTTTTAAATTTAGAAAAACACTTTTTCTTGCTTTCTTTTTTAAAAAATAAGACGGAAATAAGTGGATCTCATTAGAATTGCGCACCTATTAACCCAAGTATTGCGATGAACAAATTAAAGCTGGGAAAGGAATGATAGGACCTCTTCTTAGTGCTCCAATTTGTATTTAATTTCTTTTTATTAAAAAAAAAGAGAGCTAATAATGGGATCCTTTGTGTCAATATAAAATAGTCCCTCCCACTAACAATGACTCTGTTAGCCTCCAACTCCACTCACAAAATTTCATTTTCATTAACATGTGGAAGCATATTCTACAGAAAATAAACATAATTAATATCTTAGTTGGTATGTATAATGCGTGACAATAATTTGAATGTTATACCAATCTGAATTAATCGAGTTAATGGATACTAAACACCGATGATGATACATCGAAATATTACTTTGTGGCCATGAAGTTCATCCTTCTCTATCCAATATTTTTAGAGTTGAGAAAAACTCTTATCTACTAATGACGTATGAAAAAATGAATAATTAGAAGAGAAAATTTCTGTATATAGCCACTCAAAAATATCTTAATTATGATGCATAGCTATAGTTTGTAATAATTACATTTTCGTAATTATAGTTATAGCAACGTTCGTATAATTCGTGTTTGATACATTTGTATAATTCGCTATACAATTCGAAGTTTTCATACAACGTTCGTATATTTTGCTATTCAATTTGATTCATGCACAACTTTTGAATAAATCATGACTGTAATTATAACTAGATGTTTTCCACGAGTCGTAACTAATTCTGATTATCCGGCTAATTTTTCCTAAATTAAAATGTCTAAGTGGGGGATATTCCTCCTCCCCTTAACCCTCACTAATTCAGCACTTTAATTTATAGCAATAACATATTATTTTATAAAAGATATCCACTTTTCCTTTATGTATTCCTTCCTTGAGGTTTCCAACTCAAGATTTGTATTTTGTGTGTGTGTATCGTTTTGAGTTGTGGCTGTTACTGTATTGAAGTGACATAAAATTGTAAAAGATGCAAAAAATCTTGATAAATTGACCGGTTCAATTCCAAAAATAAAACACATGGCATTACCACTTTGTGCTTCTTCTTTATAGATTTAAATTCTACAACATGACTTCCCACAAATACTGATGTGACAAGGATATTCAAAGACTTCATGTTCCACCAAATGCCATAAGGTAAAAACAATGTTAAAATGTGATCCAGTGGTCAATTAGGTCTCAAGTTCAAAAGCATTACGTCTAGCAAGACAAGTTGTAGTCTTATTTATTTGGATGTTCTTGAAAAATTGTTTTGTTACGTAAAATCAATTAACTTTTGAGTTTGGCTTGAGTTGCCATTGATAGTTGTATGTAACTTTTTTCAGACTTAAATCTGATGGAATAAAAAAACAGTTATTACATAGAATTTTAAATACAAGAAATTTAAAGTGTTTGATTAGTTCATTAGCGCACGCACCGCCTAATATGAACGTGCAATAGTCTATTGCCTTGCCTTAATATTAAATTTAAATATATAAAATGTTTTGATAATGAGTGATCAATGACAAAATTAAAAATTTCATTAAGCATATCCATTATCATATATATGTATATATATATATTTGTATACTCGTCACGAGCGTCAGTGCCCATATGGGCCCATTAGATACTTTTTAATCTTAATTTTGTGATGCGAATAGATTTTTGTATACATTTTTAAATTTTTAATTATTAGACCTAGAAGCAGCCGAAGAAATATAGTCAAACTTCTTTGGAAATATTAAATTAAGAAAAGCACAAAAATAAATAATTGAGTTGCTTTGGAAATATTAAATTAAGAGTAAAATCATAATTGAAGCAATATTGTAAAATCATAATTGTAGCAGCTGAAGAAATATAATGAAGCTGCTTTGAAAATATTAAATTAATGAACCCGCAAATTATGTTTGCGGTCTCATATAATAACGGCGAAGAAGCAGGCATGTAGACAGAGAGGTGCCTGTTTGAGCTGCTTATTCGCTCTTCTTAGTAATGATATATATACACACACACACTCTATATCTATGAGGTAGTGGTAAGGTTTGCGTACATTTTACCCTCTTTAGATTTCACTTGTAGCATTTCATTGGGTATGTTGTTGCTAGTGCTAGTTATCCAGTTATAGAAGTGACCACATAGACTTTTGCTTTTAATTCGCGTCTCTCTAAAATTATTGTCATAGTAAAATCTTAGTTTATTTAATCATCGGGACTCCTAAGCACACGAGTTTTCTACGAATCAAAATAGAAAATGGAAGGCTTGTAATTCAATAGTATAACATCACTTATATATTCATATCAATCAAGGTGTATCTGGATCTATTCAAATTTTTAATGAAATTTATTGAAAAATACAAACTTCTCTAGAGAAAATTAGAATTGGGATTCGAACCGGGGTTGTTTGTAATTTTTCGAGGAAAAATATAAGTAAAACCTAGTATATACTTACTCTAGCAAAAAGTTTTTAACTATGCTGCAATTTTGATCTGATTGGTGATAAGTGATTCATCGTCCCTGCATGCGCATAAGAATTTACAAAACCATATGCACTAAAAAGAATTAAAGGGGAAAAAAACATAATCATGTAAAGTGCTAGACCTTTGAATTTGAAACCCACCAAAAATAAAATAAATAAATAAAGAATTATGGAGAGCTTTAGATGAGTCAAAACTTAGCTACTGATCTAGTGGAAATATATTGAAAGTTAGGAAAATGTCATGTTCAGTCACCCCAAAAACTTCCACTTTGTCAAAATGTCTTTCCAACAAATATTAGTGCATGATACTGTTACCTTTGGACCTAATTCCAAAATTGCACCTTTAAAAAGAATTATTCCATCTTTAATTACTTCAACATATTTTTATTTAATAAATAAATAAATGACTTTAAACCTAAATTAAACAACTTCCTAATCATTTCCTATTTGGAAAGAGTCGAGCAAATTTATGTAGTTGTTAGAAGCTTGTAGGGTGGCCGTTAATAACTTTAATATAAGTTTTTAAAAAGTTATCTTTCCTCTGGTATGCGCAAAAGTTAATTTGACTTTCCCTATGAAGCAAGAGATTGACGCATCTCATGAAATTACCGATAATAAAGATATATGGTGTAATGTGTTGTTTATTAGGCAAAAATTTGAGTTATATCGACTTATGAATAATGAAGCAACACGTGTAACTTTTACGTATGAAATAAAATGTATTGTCAATTGAGCAGATTCACGGTCTCTGACTTACCTCATATACAAAACTAATTTGTATAAGGTCATTTCTTAGGTAGATCAAGTTCAAGAATTCAAGACCACTTTATGAGGTCATTCTTGCAAATTAAATCACCCCAAGGTAGCTACTTTTATCAATTAATATGTGCATATATAAGCTAGTACAACAACAACATTACCCCAATGCCTCAAAGGCTCCCGCCCATTGCTGGGTAAGGGGGGGTCGGATGTACGCAGCCTGACCCCTATGTTTAAAAACATAGCGCGACTGTTTCCGGATGACCCATGATGAGCGTCGAAAGTTGTATTGACTAACTGCTACTTCACAACTGAAAGAAGCGCAGACAGTTTAAAGAGTTATTTTGCTTTATTCCATCATACCCCAAAGCTAAAAAATAGTGAATCTTTGGCTCCATCCAAGATTGATGGAAATTGCATGTATAAGCTAGTGATAGTAGATAATGGATTTCCCTTTTTGCATGGTATATAGATAGACAAGAAATAAAGCTATTAAGCAAGATAAATTAGGAGGCATGTGCCTCTAATATTATGAAACAAAAGTGTACAAAGAAAGAATATTCTTGTAAATATTGACAATGTGACATATGTATGTAGTTAGAAGCTTGAGGGGGAAAACCTAGGATGTTTTTTTAAGTTCTTACATAATATATAAAGACAAATCTTGTTTGGTTGATTGTATATGTGGTGGAAAATGTTGTAATCCAACACTGAATCATTATCACCAAACTTATTAAGGAAAGTGTTATATTACTTATTAAGTTAAAACAAAATTATGACTGGGCAAAAAGTAACAAAAAAGTGATCACTTTTTTGAATAATATCGTCTGTTATTAGTGTTAAATGGATGGATATACCTCTTGGCCTCCGTTTGGTACGGAAGAAATTTTTTTGTGGATTATTTATAATTTATTTTTAAATTTTATAATTTTTTATACAAAATAAAAATCTGAAAATGTTATTTTTTTTCTAGTTAATTTATACTATATTATTTTCTTTTTGGATATTATCTTTGTAATTGAATTGAAAAACTATGAAAGTAGATAAGAATGTAAGTAATACAAAGTAAAAAATGATAGAAAGGAGCGGATGGGGTGCCTTTTATTACAAGATTCAACAATGATGTTTTCGAATGGCACTAGTTTCGAGGTAGATTGTCATCAGATTAGGAGTTGTCGTGAGTGTAATCCAGCTTGAAAGTAAGTTGTGGTTGTGAAAAAGATCATACCAGAATGATATCATATGGATCGTCGATCATAAAATAATTCTTATTTTATTAATGCAAAATCGATCTAAGACATATAGTGGATAGTACTTTCAAAATATTTTTTAATCATCACTGAAAACGCAATCACAAATCCGATACTAGCCTAGCCAATACTTCCAGATTCGATGGATTAGTCCACGTTTTTAAGCTTACATTTGACTCAATACATATATATACCATTCAATTATTTTCTTTCTTTTTCTCTAAATCTTTCTTAAAGTAAACACTCGATAAAATTGTTAAAGAGATAATTGATGAAACTGTGATACATAGCGATACTTGGAAAATGAAAGCTCTATTTGATGCATTATGTTTCTTTTATTATTATTATTATCATTATTATTATTATTATTATTATTATTATTATTATTATTATGTAAAATACATACTGGTGGAATAAGTATGGTATGAAATTTAATCAAGATGTGATGACGTCCAGTATTTAAAGCCCACATTTACATTGACTATTTGACTTGTGTCCACTCAACATCCTTTTTGCTTGCTGAGTTCTTTTTTGGGTACAATTATTATTTCCCCCCTCCGGCATCTTTTTCTTTTTAATTAATTTTTAAAAGAATATTATTTTATTATAATTAAAAATAATTATATTTTTATTCTTAATTAATTGAATCATAATCATATAAATATTTAAAAATTATTTTAAATTATAAATTTAAATTTTTTTTAATTAAAATATCAAAGGAAGTCAAAAAATACTATATAAAATGAAACGAAGGGCGCTAGGAGAATATCCAAGAAGAATAGACTATCATTAGCTTTAATTAGAGTAAAAAAAGAAGATCTTGAAAACGAAAGAAACAAAAATAAAAATACTTTTCTCCTTTGGATTTCACTTGTGTATAAACTTAATTAAATTCAATCTCAAAAGTGAGATTTAAAAAAAAAAAAGTGTTTGCAGCAATACTATTGCCGAAATTGTATGTTAAGATTATGTTTTGAGACTTTACTTTACTCTTTGAATTAACTTAACAATGATTCATTTTCTATTTCTTGAAAAAATAATACTACTTATTAATTAAGAAAGGGCAAACAACCATATTATTTAATATAAGAATCAATATTAGTTGAATATGTCAATCCAAAATATTTATCAATCAATGATATTAATTTTTTTCAGAAGTGGTCATTTTATAAATAAAGGAGTATAAAAAAATAAATAAATAAAAAAGAAACTAGGAGAGAAGGTTTGACAAAGTTATAGCGCAATAAATGTCAAATGTGTAAAATAGTATTATAATTTATGGGGAAATAGAATAGAAAAGTAAGAAAAGGTGACAACCGGATATGACATTAAATTTGTGTACTATTTTATCAATCTCAACATTTATTACTTGTAATGATTGTAGATATTTGACCAAAATATATGGAAAAAAATCAACAAGTCAAACAACAATAAATTTAAAAAACATGTCTTATTAAACTACTTCATTTATCACTTCTCAATATTATGCAAAAGCAATAGGATGCAGATGGAAGATACACTATCAACTTTAACACCTAAGTAAATAAATAACATACAGTGAAAACAAGAACGAGTCACGTTGATTTCATGTTCGGTATGGAAAATGTGTCCATTTTGATTCACCATGAAGATAGATGGGACGGAATAGGTTAGTTCACCATCAAAAAATTTGCATAAAGTTTTATATTTTTGGTGCCTTTAGTGTATATGTTTATGAGTATTTGGTATTTTTTTGTCTGGCTAATTGTGTAAGGAGTAAGCATTTAATGCTTTAGGACCATACAAATAAAGTAATAAATGTATGAAGAACAAATTTAATTTGAAAAGACAGTATCAATAAATGCAAGTAGTTTGTTGTTAAGAAGAAGTCGTTTTTTGTTTTGTTGATATACTGATGGTGTAGTTGATGATATAAAAATAGTTAGGTGTGAGTCGTTTGTTGGTTACTATATGTGTGTGTTTATTGGTAATAGTATTTGTAAAGCTGATGGAGATAAAAGACGTTGATAATATTTTGATATCAAAGTTGGTGAAACGACCGGTAAGAATGTTGCAATATTTAATGATATCATTTTATGTCGGCAGATATTAAATTAATTTTATGGTAACAATGTTCATTTTGGGTGTTTGATAATCTTGTGTGTACATTTTTTGGTAGTAGTAGATTGATATTCTTCTTTACGTACTAGATTAGTAGTAATTGTGAAAGTTAATTTCTTTTTGACAAGGTGAAATCTTTGGTAGATATATTTGTTCACAAGTGGTAAATGTAATTGTAACAGTTGATATGAAAGATGGTTAAATGGATGATATCTCAGATGATAGTGATATTGATTTTTAATTCATTGTTAATCTTAGTTATATAAGTGATTTGTAATTGGTTAACAGATGTCATGGTGCTTTTTTGTTGGTTTGTTAATTAATTAATTTTTTTTATAAGGTGAAAACTATTGGGTTTAATTGGTGGCAAACTTGGAAGTTTATATTTTGTTGGTAATTCTAGTGGAAAATATTAGCTAAACTATATATTTTTAGTATATGATGGTTTTATGTTGGTGTCAGCTTTATTTTCAAAATGATAACATAGTTGGTATATATATTAGTTGAGAATTGGTTAATGTGTTTATAACTGTTGATATAAAAGATGGTTAAATAGATGATTTCTCAGATGATGGTGATATTGGTTTTGAATTCCTTATTTATATAAAGATTGGTTATAAAAGTGATTTGTAATTGCTCTACAAATGTCATGTTTGATTTATTTGGTTGCTTAATTTGTTTTTTTAGTATGGTGAAACTGTTGGGTTTAATTAGTGCCATAGTTGGAAGTTTTAATTTTGTTGGTAATTCTATTGGTAGATTTTATTGGTAATTGAATTGATAATTTTGTTGTTAATTTTGTTGGTAATTCTATATATTTGGGTATATGATGGATTTTTATTGGTGTCAACTTAGTTGTCAAAAAGTGTTATCTTGCAGAGAAAGTAACGACATAAATTATGTAATAAACAACATAGGTAGATATGTTGACTACAAAGTCGGATGTGTTATTTTTGATCCAACAAGTGGATTGAAGTGTTTGGTTGATATTATTGCTTTGTAAATCGGTGTCAATACTTCAGTTAGTGATCATGTGTTTGAGGAGACCGTAATAGCACCTATCGTATGAAGAAGGTCAGGAAGACCATCAAATTATGATCGAAAGAAGGGTATTAAAGAACTGAAGTTGAAGAGAGAAAATGTTACTTGCAGTCGATGTGGTTCGACGGGTCACAATAAGAAAACATGTCCGACAAAGGCAACTGTAAATGGATGACTGTCATACTGATTAGAAGTTGATTTTGTTGATTACAAGGTGGCATAGTTCAAATTTTAATGTAGAAAATTGATTTTGTAGTTATTACCCTTGACTGAAAAATGAAGACTGCAAACTTTTGTTGGTGTTTAAATTGGTCTATACGTTGAGGTTTTAATGGTAAATAGTGATTTTGATTATTATTGTGGATGTCATTTGATACTTGAAATAGATATTGCAAAGAATAATGAGTTTGAGCTGTTTTGTTAGAAAATTAGTATAAATATTTGGTGTGGCAAAAGGTAAAACTGGCAAATATTTAGTGTTAGTTTGGATTTTCACAATAAATAGTGATTAGTAATGAGTTTTTCAATTGATTTTTTATACTTTGGGATAGTAGCAAAGTTTGATTTTGCAATGTCCTTATTGTGAAAAATTGATAGTACAAACTTATTTAATAGCACACAGCTAGCATAAAGGAAAAATGACATGATTACATAGATGGGAAAAAAGATCATAGATTGTTTACCGTAATAGATATATACTATTGGCTAATTGTAACATTCACAATAGACAAAAAATTATAAAGTACATGTGAAGTAGCTAAAATCAAAAGAGCAGGAGTGTATTAGCCAATACAAAAATATAGCCAGTTGTCCAGTAAATATATAAAACTATATCATTATGTCTACTTATGCTTCCGAGCAACACACTTTGAAGTCGTCAGTCTACCAGGCTTACTGAACACCTTGTCCGTAGCTTCATTCTCACTTACGACATCTGCATCTATCTTTCATCAGTCATAATCCCAAAGCAACGCTCCGTAGCACAAATGAAATTGATCAGGAAGTATGACAATCCTTTCAGAATGAATCTGAAGATGTCCTTGTAAAATGTATTCAGCAAAGACGCACGTATACAAACCACAGCCATTGTCCAAAATAAGACACAAGAAAATAACTTAATATTCAACTTTTTTTTTTTTAAAAAAAAAGGAATAACAGAACTTAAAAAAAATTAATTTTTTGATGAAATGTACATATAGTAAATTTGCATGTCCACCAAGTATTGTAAACAAACCATGAACACATAGAAAAGTAATAATTCTGTATAAGAAAAGGAAAATGAAAAAATAACTGAAATCAACTTTTAAACCAAAATGAATATAGTGAATCAAGTTAAACATCAACACAAACACTAACTACGGTACCAAATTTTAGGTCAATATAGCAATACATAATTTAACCAAGCTAGTAAGATGAAGAGACAACCTAAAAATAGTTAATAGTTAAAAAAATTGAACAAATAAAGCAGAAGTTAATCAAAAGAATGAAACATTAAAAAAAATCAACTTTTTTTAGGAAATCTATATATGAAAGATATATCACCAGAGAACCCAATTAAGGACAAATGTACATATATCAAATTTGGAGATACAACAAAAATTCTAAACAACCGTGAAGAAGAACAAATAAGTTATTTTGTAAAATAAAAAATAAAACAAGAAAGATAAATAAAAACGAGCATTTAACACAAACTAAGTATTGTGAACCAATTTAAACATCAATTGAGGCAGTAAGTATGATACCAATTTTATGCCTATATATAAACGTTACGTTCTTTAATCTCATCAACAACGCTAAAATTTGTGTAGCACAACCAACAATATAATGGTTTCTTCGACTTAAAAAAAATTAAATAACATATATTTAGCAATTACAAACTAACCAAACAAAACAGACATCACAAAATTGAAATTTGATTATTAAAAAAATGGAAGATTACTAAGTCAAAGAACAGTATGGTACATATACTTCCAGCATTAACATCTTTTTTACCACACTTCTCTTGGATTTGCTAGCTATAACTTTTTTTACCTTGTTTCAAAAAAAAAGAAAAGAAAAATTAATATAAAAAAAATTAACAGATGACTAAAAACATAAAAACAAGAACATAAAATACCTTAGATTTGGGTCCGCCACTTTTTCCCTCTTTGTTGATTCGGGTTCTCTTCAAAATAGGTACTTCGTCTTCGAAGTCACTATTATGGGGTAAATTAGACGATTTAACATTATATACCACCTTTTACTTGCCTTTGTCACCTGTTACAGATCTCGTCTTTGGTGGAGATGGTGTCCAAGCATTGAGTTCAAAGCTTGAACATTTGGGAGGGTGGGGGGTGGGGGAGGGGGTTGTGGAATCTAAACAAATGGGTGATGGCTTAGTCCTAGGGCTTTTTCGAGTGGGAGTTCTTTGAGGAGTAACTTTCCACATTGAAAACTACCATGAACGAAAAAAATGAAATGCAAAAAAAGGAGAAAAATGACTGTCAACAAGATGAAGAAAGGATATGGTGGAAGAAGAAATTTGAATGGACAAAAAGAAAAAAAAAATGAAGTCAAGTCTTCCAAAAGTAAAAAAATGTTAAAATAAAATACAAATAGGATCAAAAAAGTGGGTAGACATGTATAGTCTGGTAAATAAAAACATAAGTTTGTAAATAAAATAAAAATTGACATGCATTGTAATATCAAATCTTAAAATGACTTTTCTTGCAATTTTTTCATTAAGAAAAGCAAAATTAAGAGTGGTTATTCTCAAAATTTTTTATAACTTTTAAATTTCGTGTCAAATCAAATTAACACATATAAAATAGGACAAAGGGTGTAATACCTTTGGCCATCTATTTTAATTTTAAAATATGTACACAATGTAGTAATGTATGCTTTAGACATAATACATAAATGTGTTATTTAACTCATCCTCAGTTGTTATCTATACCCTTTAATTTTGGACATGGACAAGTAGACACTTAAACTTGTATAAAAGTGAATAAGTAGACATACAAGTTTTATGTGGCATAATATATGTGGAACACCACAAAGGATGACATAAGACGCAAGTATCTACTTGTTCAACTTTGTATAAATTTAAGTGTCTAGTTGTGCACAATCAAAATTAGAAGGTATAAATGTTAGTTGAAACCAAATTAAAAGACACATACACATTATGATCATATTCAATCAAATGTATAAAATGTATAGATTAACCATTTCTAATAAATTAGATCATCAAAGATATATATCTCGATAATTCTCTCTTTTTGAAAGACTTCCAAATGAAGAGATTTTGCTTGCCATTTGTCACACCTTTGTATATGAAAACCTAATTTTGTTAGATTCTTTGGAATATTCGAAAAATAAATTTAGATTATTACTTAACCTATATGGGGATATTCTGATATATTGAGTGCGTCGTGCTACTTTATTTTTTTTCTTTCCAAAATGTGTATGCTATTTTAATGGAGACTTTTGTGAAGTGTCTATAGAGAATTATATAATTCTAGGCTTTATTAATCGTGAAAACTCTTTCTTGTAATTATGCCATTTGTCCAGCCTTTGCAAATAAAGAGGTTAGTGGATGTGGAGTATAATAAGTTGAATAATGATTATTTCCGTGACTTAATTTACCTAATATCTTTTGAATTGATCATTTTATTAAAAAATAGAAATAAAAAATTTATTTTTACTTATAAAAAATAATAACATTCATTTTAAAACTGATTACAAACAATGTCATGTGAATTGAAATGCAGAAAGTAATTACATTATATATTTCTATTATATAGAAGAGCCAATGGAAAGACAATTATGGCCATGAAAAGTTGTACAATGAGTATTATAAATTGTACTATATACTTGGTATTATCTTATTCTTTCACCAATAGCTTCTAAAAACATGTAATACATGTTGACCTATTCTTTTATATCATTTTAATTTTATTGTTTATTATAAATTTGCTTATTCATTATCAACTTCATTCATATACTGTGGACCACTGTTGTTATTCAATTTTCACTCTATTTTTTATCGATACTATTTTTAGCGTTCACTATTTAAAATCAAATTATCTTTTCTAATATAATTTTTAAAATATTTTTAACAAAGTAAAAAATTAATAGCGTTCCAATAAATTCTTTTTCTTTCTTAAGATAGTCAAAATAAATATAATTTAGTTCCAATATTTTATCATTTTGTGATATACAATAAAATTAAATGAAACTATGGTTCTGTGTGTTAGATAAAAATAGTATTTTGGTATTATTTTATAAAATAAATTTTTGTTTGGCTTAAGATATTAATAACATCATTAAAATTGTTTGTAAAACTAATTTTGACACTTGAACTACAATTTTTTTTGAATGAGCACCTAAATAGATGATATAATATTCATATGAGAAATATTTTGTTCAAATTTTGAAAAATAAAAAAAATTATATGCATGTTCACAGACATCTATTATATAGTTATGCTAACCACAAAAAATATGTCATTTCATTTGAAACACATATAATTAAAGAATGTGTGATATTTTATATCCAAGTTCTATTCAATGTTTATGTCTGACATAATATTAAAATGAATATTAGCTTGGATAATCTTTTAATGTTGGTTGTAGCAACTTAAATAAGTTATAAATTATTTTTTAAATTTTTTAAAAAAAATATAAAAATTACTTTCAAAGTGTAATGTCCATTTTAACCGACTCTCAATGGTATTTATATGAAAATATTCAAAATTAATTTATTATTTAAAAATATAATTACATAAAAATATAATTTAAAATCATAATATTTGACTCATTAATGCCTTAATGGACCTTTTCGTATCTAGTATATATAGAGAGAGAGGGGGAGAAAATAGACCAACCCTTAAAAGTTGGTCCTTTTCAATAATGACTTTTAAAGATGGAGAAACCAGACAGACACGCATGTATGATATGCAGTATGTTACTTTCTCCGTCTATCTTTATTTGCTCAATGTTCAATAATATTTGTTCATTTTATAAAGTTAATAAATAATTTTATTTTTAATTTTTATTCATTATTAATGCAAATACAATAACAATAATATATCCAGTGGAATCGCACTAGTAGAGTCTGAGAAGGGTAGAATATACGTAGACGTTACCATTATCTCATAGAAGTAGAGAGGTTATTTCTTGTGAATTTATCGTTATCAATAATTATAATAATTTCTCTATTATATTTTTTAATACATTGCATTTATTATATTCAAAGGGTAATTTAATTTTATTATCTTTATTATTTATTATTTTTTACCTATACATCAAGTCAATAAACGATAACTATTGTTGAATGGAGAAAGTATTTGAATAAAATCACTTTACCAAATGTGACTAGTGCATTTATGTCCATATCTTGTAAATAATTTCGCAAGTTTCTTTACCATTAAAGTTTTTATCCCTTCTAATTAAGTTATTTACATATGGTTAGAGATTGAAATTGAATTTTAAAGCAATGATACTTTTCGTGTTATATATAAATTACGAATTCAATATTTACATTAAGATAAATTATGTATAACATATATATATATATTTTACTTTCCACATATAAAATAGAAATTACAAAATCATCACTTATAGAAATTAAAATATATTAAAACACCATTATCTTTTTCAAAAGAAGGAAAAGTGATAAGTTATTAATTAATAGAAGCCAAGTTGGGATGAATGTGATTAAAGGGTGGGTAGTTTTGGAAATATGAGATGCTGACTGTTAGCTTGTACGGCAGGAAAGAGTAGAAGAATACATACAAAAGAAAGTAGGAGTAGATACTATGGTATATTCTTCTAAGTTAAAAACAAAAAAGTATATATTGGGTATTTATACCCCTGTACCCATTTGGCAATGAAGAATAGTAACACTATACTCAAAAATCTCCATTTAACGTTCAAGAATTCATTTTTATTCACACACACACACACAGTGGAATAAGAGAGTTGATTAGAGGAAAAAGGGTTTGGTGATTTTGCAACTTTAATGCCGCCATGTTTGTGAGATTTGAATATGAGTGGATTATGGGAATTTAGGGAGGTGATTTGCCTCTCTGAATTCCCTTAATCCTTCTTTTTTCTTGGCTGTTTGGTTGAGGGTGATCACTGTTTGTTTGGAAGGAAAAAAGAAAGATTTTTTCTTCTTGAAAGTGAAGGAAAGTGGTAGAAAGTAAAGAATTTGCTGTTTTGTCTAAGGGCTCGCTTCTGGGGTTGCTTCAATTTACTCATTTAGAGGTGTGTTTGGTTGTTATGAGCTTAAGAGGCAAAAAAGATGGTAACTTTCTCAATTTTTATCTACTTATATAACCTTAGACTGTCTTACTTTTTTTTTTTTCCTTTTTTTGTTGTTTGCTTTTTAGACTTTTGTTGTTTGGATTATCTAGCATCTATATTTGTTCACCTTGATGAAAATGCTTTTGTAACTAAACTTTATGGTAACTATGTGTATGATTTGCAGTGAACAAAGGGATGAAATTGTCCTCCTTATTTGTGTTCTTTATGTGAAGGTGTGTTTTGTGTTTTGTGTTCTAATGAACTTTTTGGGGATATTTACAGCTTCATTCAATTCAAGAGGATACTTTTGGAGTGTTCAATCAAAGATGAAAAGTTTGTTTTCATCGAAATTTTAGGACAAGGAAAAGAGTAGAACACCAAATGAAATTCTAAGATGCAATTTGCTTTATCCACTGTGCCTATATGATCATCAGAAAGGGAAAATTGATATCAGAAGAGAAAAAGGGAAAAATAATGTTCTGAGATTTGGCCATTTTTTACTAACTCAAGATTGATTAAGAATAGTAAGAAGGTGCACGCAAGCTAGCCTTGATACCATCACTATCATTTGGAAGGAAAAAGAAACATAATTGCACATGTCTCTTATTAGTTCTCCCATATTTTTATATTTGTTGGGATTTTTTTTCGATAAGCTGTTGGGAGAATTTTATTTACTTGTTTTGTTCTTTTTCCTCCTCCTCAGATGGAGGATGGTTCTAGTTTGTGTGTACAGACATGCAAGTGTAAAATTAGGTTTGAGTTTTGATATGTTTTGGGATGTGCATCCATTATTTAACTGGAAAAGGAGTCACATGATAGATGTTGACTGTAGCCTTTAACTTTGATTCCGAACACGGGGGAGCTTATGGAATTACATCTAGAATATTGTCTGTGTAGTCAAGGAGGATAAATAAGAAAAAGAATAGAGGGTCTTCAGGTTGAGGTCTTCGAGGATACGAAGTATTGTCAAGCCAGTGAAAAATCTCTGTTGAAACTAGATGCACCATATACTCTATATCTAGGAGCAAATTTTTTTTATTAGCATGTGGCTTGGCCTACTTCTGAAGTGAGAATTGGAATCAGAAGATAAATAGATTTTTAGACACTTCTCATGTATTAATGCATTTGAAAGCTTAACAACTGATCTTAAGGAAGCAAATCATCGATAATCAGAAACTTAAACATTAATTGGGGACACAGCATGACAGCAATATTCAAGTTTGTCGAATGAACTGAGAGAGGATAAAGGTGTGGTACGATGTTAATAAAAGTTGGACAAATAAATTGGATCAAATTATGAAAAATGCGCAGTTAAAGCTGAAGAAGAAACTCACTGCTTTCATTTAGAGTAGATACTCAATGTTAAAGAGGTAGATATTGGACAAAAAACACAAGTAACCCAGTGACTACCACAACGACATACCCAGTGAAATCCCACGAAGTAGGCTCTTGAGATAATCGAGTGACTAATAATTGAAGTTTTTCTATTTACTTGGATAGAAACCCCCTGTATGAATGTGTTCTCTTTAGAAGTCTAAATTTAAGTGTTAACACAGAAAGAAAAATGGATGTTGCAATAGAAGGATATCAAATGAAAGCGTAGAATAAAGATGTATGTTAATGTCATTGATGTAATAATTCCAAGACCTAAACTTCTCAACAAATTTCAATTTAGAACTCATAACTTTGACGCCTTCTATTGAAGGGCAATATAATTGGTGTATTCTTATTTAATTGTTGAGCAATTGATCATTAGGAGTATAAACATGAGATGATCATTTTCCCTAGACCATGATGTATGGAAGCATTTCTGTCCTGCTCATTGAAGTGCTTGATTTTACTAGCATTGTTAGCCAGAGAACTGTGATCCTCATATGGTCTTAAATTTTCCAAAAGCACGCTTAAGCAATTATCTCTAGAGCTTTCATTGATCTTATTGTAGGTTCAAACAACAGCTTCAATGAAAAATTATACATACAAATTCAGCCATCACCCAATTAATCTTTGAGTATCAAGTTTCACTTAGAAATTGGTCTTTTGTCATCTTAGAATTTCTGACCATGTCTCTATTGCAGTGTAGACTGTATCTGTTGGCCAAAAGAAACTGCAGAACTCGTCTTCTTGCTGCTTTACATATCAAATAGCATTGTGCTATATTAATATGTATTCTGCTCTCAGGTTTCATGAATATTTTGAAAAGCTCAGTTTGATTTGACTCGGAGGAAAGTTGGGTTCCACGTTGAAGCTACAACATTTCTTGCAAAGATTTCCTGATAGTTCTGTGGATCAGATCAACTTTCATTTTCTAAGAAGCTTCCTTTACTGATCATTACTCAAGAAAGGATATCTTTTCGGCATTTTGAACACTCTATCCAACACATCTGTCTATTGCTGGTTGTTCAACTGTCCAAGACATCTCTTTTGGGGGAAAATCTTCTTTGGCAAAATTCCCGTGGCCTGAGCAAATTCTTTTAAAGCAAGAACATATATCTACATATGTGTCTCTCTATTGGCTCTGCTGGGCAAATCTCCTTTGGCAAATTGTGAAGTTCCTTGGTTTGGTGGTTCTTTCCCGTGGTTATATTCTAGGCATCATCTTCCTTTGTGGTAAAAAGCTGATCCATATTTCTGGCAAGTTGGACTTCCTCTTCAACCTGTTAAGAAGACCTGAAGCGGCACTTCTACTAGGACCACAATTAATTGGAACTTTCTTCTTCACGCAACCCTTCTAGTGAATTTTAGTTTGGGCAAATCTCCTTTGGCATTTCGGAGTTGGTAGATTCCAACACCACTATTTGTCTTCAGGGCAAATCTCCTTTGGCATTCATCTCCTTTTGGAGATACTATCTTGGTCTCTGTTTAACCAACAGATTGACCTAGAGATATTATTATCTTTAGAATTATACATCAGTCATCATTGACAGTATTGGTACTCGTCATCAGCAGGTGACCCATATCAATTTATAAGTTTGTATCACGCAGCGAGGATTTGCAAGCGACTTTTGTGGTATGTCTTTACTCATCAATTATTTGTCCATGTATTTTATTTTCAGTTATATCATCTAAAACCAATAGAGATTGGGCTTAGTTAAGGTGATCATGATTGTCATTTTTTTCCTATTCAGTCATCCAAATAAATTGTTTTTGGTTCTGTGTAAGTGTGGTGCAGTACTTTATATGAGCCACTGAATAATTATGAAGCGTCATAATTTGGTTTTAAGTGTGTGTTAATCTTTCAAGTCAAAGTTTCAGTCAGTTGTTTGTGTCTATAGAAATTAATTGAACTATTTAAGCACCAAGAATCAGTGACTGCAACTTTTATTCCAATACTATGCTTTGTTAACTCTCATTTCTTGACTTATAAATTCGTATTTCTCAGATTGCAGAATATATTTCGCTAGATTCCACATTATGGATACATCTCTAAGTGACTTCGATAGTTTCAGCGAGAGCAGCAGTTATGATGATCAGGATTATGTTGAATATCTGTATGGTGGGCATGCCTGTTCTATTCTTTCAAGTCTTGAGGAAAGCATTGGTAAAATCGATGATTTCCTCTCTTTTGAGAGAGTGTTCATGTATGGTGACATAGTATGCTCCGAAAATGACCCATCTGGACAGCTGGGAAAAGTGGTCAACGTCGAGATGACTGTTGACTTGGAAAATATTTATGGAAGCAAAATACGAGATGTTAACTCAAAAGATCTTGTGAAAATACGTCCTATTTCAGTTGGGGAGTATGTAGTGATGGGCCCATGGCTAGGAAAAGTGGAAAAGATTGTTGATAAAATTGAAGTTCTCTTTGATGATGGTGCAAAGTCTGAATTTTTTGCAGAAGGTTCAGAATTTCTCACACCCATTTCCCCTGATTTAGTTGAAGACCCACAATATCCTTTCTACCCAGGTCAAAGGGTGCAAGTTCAGTCTATATCTGCCTCCAGGTCAGCCAATTGGTTGTGCTGTGTAAAGAGTGGCAATAGAGAACAAGGTACCGTTTGTGCTGTCCATGCTGGAGTCGTGCATGTAGATTGGATTGGCTGTGGCAGTCTTGGTTGTGAAAAGATGCCTAGTCCTCCAACTTTGCAGGACTCAGAAAATTTGACCTTGTTGTCTTGCTTCTCCCATGCAAAGTGGCAGCTTGGAGATTGCTCTGTACTTCCAGTTGCTGACTCTAAGAACATTGCGCAAAAGAGTATTCAAAGCTCGCCTCCATGTGGACCAATGGAAGAGGATAGGCAACTAAACAAGTCATCTCAGAAAAGTAGTAGGAGCTCAACTTTTTCACAAGTTGCTGTAATTTCAAAGACAAGGAGAAGAGTTGATGTATTATGGCAGGATGGAAGCGTGACTACTGAATTGGACTCAGATTCTGTTTTCCCTGTCAATATAGTTGATGCTCATGAATTTTGGCCAGAGCAGTTCGTGCTTGAGAAGGGAATGGCTGATGACTCATCTGTTCCTAGTCCAAAACGGTGGGGTGTGGTGAGATGTGTTGACGCAAAGGAGCGAACTGTGAAGGTAAAATGGACAACTTATTCCTTGAATGAACCAAATAATTTAAGTGTTGAGCACAGTGAAGAAATTGTGAGTGCATATGAACTGATGGATCATCCAGACTACTCTTACTGTTTGGGTGATGCCGTCTGCAAGTTTTGTGAGGATCGGGTTTTCAGTCTTGATGGAAAGAGTTTAAGTACGCACATGTTCTCTGAGACTGGCATGAACAGCAACACTGATCTTAAGAATGTTGATACTGGAAAGGATAAGTTGGATTTCCCCAGACATGATCATTTATCTTGCATTGGTATTATTGTTGGCTTCAAAGATGGCAATATTGAAGTAAAATGGGCTACTGGTTTTACAAGCATGGTAAGGGTACTCTTCTTTCTGTTCTTCTAATTTATAGGTGTTCAACCCTCTCTTTTTTCCGTCTCTTTTTTTTTTCCCAAAGCTGAAAGTGAGTATGACATTTAACCTGATTGGAAATTCAAAAGAATAGTTACTGTTTATTGACATTAGCCCTCATGCTTTGCTGATTTCCTACAATCATTTTATTACTGTTCTTTTTACATAATTTAATAAAATTCGACGTTCTTTGGCTTAAAGTTGATAAGAGAAAAGAGCTTGAAATTTGTGACCAAAAGGGTTATCAAGACTTGAAATTTGTGACCAAAAGGGTTATCTTTTTGAAAGTAACAAATAATGTACCAAGGGCTAAAATGTTTTGAGAAACTTCTTCATAATCTTTTGTTAATGCCTTGAGCTGGCTCAAGTCTTGTCTTTATTCATGTATGCTTATCAGGTTGCACCCTTTGAGATCTACCGTATGGATAAATGTGAAGCTGATGTTTCCATTCCTGTATCCAATGCTGAAAATGCTGAGCCATCAGGTGTGGAGATGAGTTCAAATGAAAGTCAACTTTCAAAGCACGAGGAAAAGGTCAGTCGAATTGCCTCCTGGTGTGTTGCCCCTTCGGTGTGATTGCAAAATCATTTGGCATCCACATTAAAGGCAGCTTACATTGCATTGATTTTCATCAGATATTAGGTATCCTTATTTCCCCATCTTCAACTTCTCGTGTGAAAGTTTGACAGAGGTAAATTTTTTATATTCAGGACTTGCTGAAGTTTGGTGGCAATAGTGAAAGTTGCAATCAGAACTTCTTGGATTCTGGTGTCTGTTTGCTTTCTCGAACTGCTATTGGCTTTTTCTCTAGTATCACCTCAAGTATTCTTGGCTCCTTGGGCACATCACTGTTTGGCACATACCAAACTATATCACAAGGCCAAAAGTCAAGGATTGTCGATGAGGAGGAAGTCATAGAACTTAGCCATCTGAATGCAGGAGTTCCCAAATTTGAGGACTTGAAGGCTTCACCTGAAATTGAACTAGAGCCAGGACAGGTAAGCACTGAGGGACAAAAAGATGATGCTTTGCCATCTTCCAGCAAGCTGTCTGGACATTTTAGCCAGTTTGATGTGGTCACTGATTTCTCAGACCACCATTTTGCAGTTGGCACTGGAAAGGACCATTTATCCCAGGTTAGAAATACGTTTTGTTTTACCCAAATGAACGTGTCTTCTTAGTGTACTTTTTACAATTCTCTCTTCCGTTTTTTAATCTTTCTATTACTTCGCAGGTGAGAAGAGGTTGGCTGAAGAAGGTCCAGCAAGAGTGGAGCATTTTGGAACGTGATCTTCCTGGTGAGAATTTCAACCTATTTTTCTGTTCAAGTATGTCTAATGATGTGATATTTATAATCTGCTGTAGTTTTCTATGTCTCCGTATGTTTTTGGCAAGTATAAGGCATACTTGTCGAGCTAAAAGATGGTTGAATGGGGAATGGAATGACGTAACATTAGGAATGGTGAAGCTACTCAAATGTATGAAAACGAGGGGAAAATTTGAAAAGTTATAAGCCTGTCGTTCAATGAGAATTTGCAAAATGTGCAGCTAGAATTTTAATACCTGAAATATTGCTCCTCTGTAACTTATGGAATATGATAAATATCAGTGTATTTCATGTACTGAAGGCAAATGGTAATTCCTTTGATAGCGCAGTCCACAAGTCTTGTGTTTTGTCAACTTTGACTATGCATCTGAGCAAAATGATTGATTTTTTATTCAAAATTCATTTCATGGGTTATTCCATCAGATATTTGCAAGAAGAACAGCAAACAAATTAGATGTTGTACTTGGTCTAATATGAAAGTAAATTTAAAAAGTAAGAAAGAAAAAGTGCCATTGTTGTTTGAAGTTTCTGATATTATATGCCAATCATTTAGTGTTTGCTGTTTGTAGTGGCTACACTGCCACATCAATTTCTTAACAAAGTTCCCTTTTCTTAATTCAATGTTGGTTGATGACTGATAAAACATAATGACTTTTCACCCTTGAAGGGAGAAAGTTCGGAGTGATGGTAATTGGTAAGTGGTATGAACATCTACCAACTGAAAGATTCCAACTTTAAGCTTGGAAAAACCAAACAAATAATTGCTCAAATAGGAAATAAAACTGCACACTTGGCTATTTATCAACCAAGAAACCTCTTTATCATTGAATATATGTTTACAGCGCATTTCTTTGGCTATTTATCCACACTGACCTTATTACAACTTAAAACAGAGACTATCTACGTTCGCGTCTATGAGGATAGAACCGACTTGATTCGAGCAGCCATTATTGGTGCACCTGCGACTCCGTATCATGATGGACTCTTCTTCTTTGATATTTACCTACCTGCGGACTATCCTCATGAGCCACCTGTAAGTAAATCTCTATAGCTTGTGGTGTTTATCTGTAACATGATGCACAAGTAGTTGCCTATTTCCACAATGTTCTGATTAATAGACATGAGCCTTGCCTCATTTGGAATCTGAATCATATCATATGCATTCATTAGATCTTATGCATTGTTAGGCATCCAATTATCTAACTCCTGCCATCCAATTGTGAAATCCATCTGCTTCGTGTTTTATAAGATCAAGCATACACTTTCTTGATAAAGCTTGTTTAGATTTTGCAAAAATGACATTGTGCAGATGGTCTACTATCACTCTGGTGGGCTTCGTGTCAATCCAAACTTGTATGAGTCAGGAAAGGTCTGTCTTAGTCTGTTAAATACATGGACAGGCTCTGGAAATGAAGTGTGGAACCCCAAAAGTTCCACGATTCTACAAGTTCTCCTCTCTCTTCAAGCTCTTGTGCTCAATGAAAAGCCTTATTTTAATGAGGCTGGATATGATGCACAAATTGGAAAGGTTGACGGTGAAAAGAACTCCGTCAGCTATAATGAAAATGCTTTCCTTGTTACCTGGAAGTCCATGTTATACCTGCTCCACAAGCCACCCAAGGTAAATGATTTACATTTGAAGTTCTCCAAAAAATTTTATGACATGTTTAGATTTCAGATAAAAGAATGTACAGAAGAGACATGTTAAGAACTGGAATTTGGACTCCGGCAACATAAACTTCCAAGAGGTGATTTTTCTTATATGGTCACTCAACTAATAGTTATTATCTCAAGAAGTCACTTTCTTTGTTGAAGGAAATTAGAACAAGAAAATGACTTTCTGAGTTAATGACTATTAGTTGATTGACCATATGAGAAATCAACCCAAAATTATAATCACCACCAAGAATTTTACAAACCAACAATAGGACTTTCCTCTTAATCTGAAACTTACTGAATTGCTTGGTCAATTGTGCTGCAGCATTTTGAGGCACTTGTGCAAGAGCACTTGGGTAAACAATGGAAAAACATTTTGTTGGCTTGTAAGGCGTACATGGATGGTGCACCAGTTGGTTCCGCATTTCAACCCAAGAACCTGGACCAAGAACCGATAAAAGGAAGCTCTATGGGATTCAAGATTATGCTTGGCAAGCTTTACCCTAAACTCGTGGAGGCATTTTCTGAAAAAGGTATCGACTGCAGTCAGTTGGCTGATTGACAGTAAGCTATGCACCTGTATGATAAAAACTCTACCAATATGTATACAATTTCAGTATTTGAACTGGCCTTGACGTGGCTGTTGCTGTTTGAATTTATAGTGTGCAAATGTGTGTTGTGTGTGAGAGAGAGTGAGGGGTGGGGGTGGGGGTGACTATTTGAACCATAATTCTGTGCGTATACATTGCAATTGTAACATATTATATTGCTTGAATAAATGGTTGAACCTTGTGATTGATGTTTACTATGTTCCTCCAGTTTTGAACTTCTTGTCTCAACATGTTCAATATCAAGAAGAAGATGCATTGTTTTTACATTGGGATAGGCATGTCTACATCGCACCTGCTTCTCCGAACCTCGCTAACTCCGCATGCTTTATGCATAGGGCTGCCATCTTGTTACCCTCTTTTGTTCCCATTGTAAATGATTATAATTGAATAGGTCCCTATCTTGTTAAATTAAAATCTTACATGTTGGCAATAGTGACATACAATACAATTTTAATAATATTTCTTGTGCGTTAAATATGTGAATTTTATTTCACATGAGTAATCTAATTTACACCAAAATTATTTGGAGTAATAAATTAGACGTTGCAGAGCTTAGATTTTCTTATAACTTGCAAATTCTGAATGAAACTGTAAAAGGGACCTTTATTGCATGCCAATTTATTTCAGAATTTGGTGGATAGCTTTATATTACGTTATCGTTGAATTGCAAATAAAAATAGGTTATTTTTAGTATAACTTACACTGCTTAAATATTAAATTATATTTAACCTTCTAAATTCCGTTTCTACTAGTATAAGATTCAATCGAAACTAGAAGTTAACCACAATAAAAATTCGGAAATCACAAAAAAAAATTCTTAAATATTTTTCATGATTTACTTCATCTATCAAACGTACTATGCTTCAAGCACATGTAACACTTTTCATCTAGTTTTTATTTACATATATATTCTTCATTTCAAAATATTTGTTATATTTAATTTCTGGAGATTCAAGGTACATAAATTTTGATCTTACATTCTAACATTTTCTTTTTCGCCGAATTAAAAAAAATTTCTATTTATTACGCTTTTTTATAATGTTTAAATATGTTAATTTTAATTTTAAATTATAAAGTTGAAGTCTAATTTAATTTAGTGGACATTGAAATTTTGAGCAAATTCATAGAATATTCACAAAAGTCAATGGAAATAAAATAAATCTCAAAGAAATCTATATCATCCTAATTCGAGAAATACGCAAAATTATACCTATATTATTTTATCAATTTTTATTTCAATTTTTTTTATTTATAATTAATTTATTTTTCATATATATTTAAAATTTATTGCATCGATCGCTCAAAATAACGACAAAGAAAAGTGTCTTGTAGAATAAACTTGGAGATGAAGTTGTCTAGATCTCACACTTCTCTCTACACAAAAGTGAAGGGTCTTATAATACTTCCTCAGTCTATTTTTATTTATCTATTATATTATATTAATATTTGTTCATTTTATAAAATAGAGAAATAATTTTACATTAGTTTTTTATTTACTTTATCATTAATTATAGTCATTTTTTTATTACACTTTTTAAGATATTGCATTTATTACATTCAAAGGATTATATTTCTATTTTAAATTAAAAGTGAACAAGTAAAAATAAACGAAGAAAATAATGGAGGAGGACAAAATAGTAGTAACATTTTTCTAATATAAGCACAATGACGAAATTATACGCTGTTTCCATCTTTCATTTTTGGGGGGACTCTTGGGAAAATAAAACCCTTTCCCCATAAACCCCAAGATCTCCGCCCCTTTTGCAAAAAAGAGAAAACAATTGAGAAATAAAACAACACAAGAATTTAATATGGAAACTCAAAACTGGGAAAAAATCACAACCGTCGTCAAAAGACAACAACCGATCACTATGTGAAAAATTTTTACAATTACATAAAACCTTAGTACATTCTCCTAACAAACAATGTTAGAAATGTATTTGGTTTGGTACATTTAAAAATGTAACTTAAGCCCCCTTATATAGGCAAGCCTCCAAGTTACTCTTCAATAATTTTCCAACGTGGGATAATGACCCTTTTCATTTTTAAGCAAAGTCCCAACAAATCCACCTTGATTAAAAATGATCATAGCAGCAGCTATCCGCCATACTTCACATTGGTGAACACCTGTCATACTCCACCATAAAGAGTATCGCCACTTAGAATAAACTATTCTAAGAATTTTCACTTCGGCTCATGTCGAAAAATACTTTGCTGATTATTATGGTGCAACCTCCACTATTGGCTC
>JAPFFP010000046.1:15436715-15464863 GCA_026153255.1 Solanum medicagineum
CGGAAGGAATATATTTAAAACACATATGTTCATTTTCTAGAGATATATACGTTTAGTAATTTTAAACTTAAAATCAATATTAACTTAAAATATTCGACTTTCCAGTCGTTAAAATACTCCTCTGCTTGTGATTCATCTAAGTTCAAATGTTGGGGCCAACCTAAACCGATACAAGTTGCTGAAAACAATGGGAAGATGGATGAAATAAAATACTCCCTCCTGTCCCAATTTATTTTTTAATTCGTTTCAAAACTATATTATTTATATTTAATAATTTTAAAAAATATATTTTACTGTTAATAATTGTACAATTATTTATTACTTATTTTAAAATATCAAATGTTGAGTATAACGCTACATTGGGAAGAGTAAAGTGGGTTGGTTGAATCAGTTTTTGTTTCTTCCCCAAGTAACGGCCACCGCAATTAGTTTTAAATTAATATAAAGGGGCGGATTTGTTTGCTTTATTCACGTTCAAAACGACAGCAACCATCGTCGTGCGTTGGATTCGGCTGCTCGAACGCCCATTAATTTTAATTTTTTTTATGTATTTTATATAAAAAGTTTGTAAAAATAATATAAATTAAGTTTAAGCACTTATTCAATAAGAATTTTTATAGAGTCTATGATTCTTCGTCCATTGGTGAAGTTAGGAGAGCTACTAGACATGGGTTCAAGTCTCACTAGCAACACATATTTTTTTTCTTAAAAAAAAAAAATATCCTGTCTAGAAATTCTGAATCCGTCACTAAACATCACCATCCTAATACTATCAGTACAAAGCTGAAATCCAAAATTCGAAAGTTTATAAATTTTTTCTTATAGTTAAATATTTTATTTTAAAAAAATAAAAAACTAAAAGTTATAAAAATTATATAATTACCATAGAAATTATTGAATCCATGTAAATTTATCATTGAAACTAATATGGATCCTTCTGCCCCAGTATTATATAAACTTTGCCTAGTTTGATTTTGTCGATTTTATTTTTTCATACTGAAAAGAAATGATGAATTTTACTGACATCTTATTATTTTACCATCATTGAATTGAATAAATTTAGTGCAAAACTGACAATGATGATATATTAAGTTGGGATTTATACTTCTTTTCTAGTCAATGTTTGGTCTTGGTTTAGTAAAAAAAACGGTAATGTTGGAAATCTACAGAAGTGTATACATGAAGAGTATATGAAATAAATAAATATATTGAATAATAGATCTAGCGTCTTTCTGTCTACACAATAGGAGTTAATTAAAGAGAAATACATGTTATAAAATATTATTTTTCGTTAACTTTTATTCATTTGAAATTTTGCATGTTTTTTAATATAAAAAATAAGATTAGTATGAAAAAAATTACATATATTACTCATATTAATTAATATATAGTATTTGTTCTTGACTCTTGAAAATAATTTGAAAAATAAGTAATTAACGGTAAGACTAAAAGTTTTAAAAATATTTTTTATATATTAAAAATAACAAAATAAACTTTAATTTTTTAAAATAGAACAATGGGTCCTTATATAAATTTATAACCTTATCAAATACTAATTAAATAGGTTTTTATCTAAATAAAAATAAATAAAAAAGATCACATCTTACCCAATAAATTTATACATGAAAATATATTTATACATCAAGTTAACGAAAAAAAAAATAATGAAACAACGTTGGAAATGGGATGATGGAAACAAGAAGCCAACGTATTATTAACATCCAAAATCTCCGACTCCAAATCCTATTACGACCTATTATGCTAAGTATATAGAAGCTAAATTAGTTCTAGCATCTCGAGTAGACCTACGCCCTTCATTCGTGTTCATCATTTGATTTGGCACGATATTTAAAAAGAAAAAAACTTTTAAAACTTATAGTCCAAAATCATTCTTACATATTTATGTGGCTAAGAATTATTTCATTAAGAGTAAAAAGGAAATTTTAAAGATAAATTATTTCTAATTAGAGTAAGGTGACATTCTTCTTAGAACGGATCAAAAAGGAAAGCGTGTCACATAAAATAAGACATTCTTCTTAGAACGGATCAAAAAGAAAAGAGTATCACATAAAATGAGACAAAGGGAGTAATAAGTTATGAAGTATTTTAAGGATCTTGAATAGTTTAACTTTTTGTTATTTAATATTTAATTTTAGTAGATTAAGTTATTCATTTTCATCTTGATTAATTTCATTACACTTGTGTGATCTAATTGAACGGGAATGATCTAAGGGTATTGTCTTTGCTTAACGTTTTTTCACATTACCATTAAATAATGGAATAAAATTTTATTATAGTTTCTTTGATGCTCTTTTGATACATCGTTTCTCAAATAATAAAAATATTTAGAGAGTTTTTATCAAAGTCCTATAAAAATATGCATAGTGTCGTATTTTAATATTTTATCTTTTAAAATATCAAAAGTTAATCAAATTATGTATCGAAGAAAATTTATGATAATGAAATAATTTAGAAAACTCTAATTATATGAAATAATTAAAAACTTAATAAAACATTAAATTTATGCAGTTGAAGAATCTTGTATTCCCCTTGAATGAGTATATCCAGCCAAAGGTAGAGGCAATGGAATTTCCACCACAAGTTTTTAAAACTGTCAGTGTCACTCATTTTTTGCTTTTTAGCTCTTTCTCATTTGTAGAAAGTCCCTGGAGATTCATGGCAAAACAGAGCTGCAGTTAACAATCTTGAAATAGCAAAGCCAACTTGGAAAAATTAACTTAAAGAAAGATGATTTCTGGGGCTATTCTTGCTACCCCTTATTTATCTTTCCCTTTCCTTTCCAATCCCAATTATAAGTTTCCAGCCACCTCTAATGGCATTAATTTTGCTATTCGTTGCTCAGCTTCAACTCCTGGCGCAGCAGTTACAACAGGTAAAATTTTTGAAACTTGGCTTGTTATTGTGTAGTAGGAAACAAGAATCCTAACTTTGTAACATGTATTTTAAGCAGAAAGACTTAGGAATGATACCCCTTTGACTGGTGGAGCATTTGATTTTGCAAAAGCCACTACTTCTCTAACTAAAAAAGTGTTAGCTTCACCCAAGAAAGTTACTCTCCTACGCCATGGCCTCAGCTCTTGGAATGAAGAAGGTAGAGTTCAGGTTTGTTTCATATACTCATTTTATTTTATGAGCACTCAATCTTCATAAACTAAAGATTACATGATTTTACTTTTTGTCTTAGTACTCGTGTTGAATAAGAATTGAAAATGCAAAGCCATGATGTTATGTATAAAGCCTGGAGTCTCTGGAACAAGAGGGGTGTTGCTTGTTTCAGCTACAAGCGTTTTGAGTTTTTTTTATTAGCATTGGTTTTGAGTATATATGCCTTGTTAAGGACTTTGCAATCATCTTTCGCTAGTAATGTAAAACTTATCCAGCATTACATTTTTATCTGAATTATATGTAGCTCGACCGTACCCTCAGTGATGAATGATAAGATGTGTTAGTACTTGACAGTGTCCTTCCCATTCCGCGCAGACAAGTTTAAAACTGCATTTGAGCAAACTGTGCTATCCTATCACTAATTCATCTCTGATCCTGTTGGTAGTTCAACATCTTATTGATGTCATAAATAACCTTCTCCTTCTGTATATAGTAATCTATAATACGAGATTTTGTTTCAAACTTGTTCAGTACCATCCTGATTGATAAATTGACACTCAATTGTTGCTTTACATCCCTGTAGTGCTTACTTTCAGTTTCAGCCTCTGTAACGATCTAAATCCAATCACTGGCGAAACAATTTATTGAATTTCGTCAAACAACAATTTACTTTTCATTCTTTCTCACCCAATGGGTTTGGTGCTAGGATGACTCAAAGAGTTAATTCTGATAGTTGTGGTAAGGAACTCACATCTCATAACCTACTCTTTTTATTTGTGACTCGGGCTCTTCTATAGCCACAGCTGACTAACCAAGTTGGTTGTACATGTAGGGAAGCTCAAACTTATCTGTACTTTCTGAAAAAGGAGCAATGCAAGCCGAAAGGTGCAAGATGGCCTTGTCTGATATGCACTTTGACCAATGTTTCTCTAGTCCAATATCACGCGCCAAGGTTGGAATATGATGTTGTCTAATTATCTTTTGCTTGCTAAATCTGCAATTATTAAGTGATAACAGCAATTTCTTCTGCAGACGACTGCTGAAATCATATGGAAAGGAAAGGAAGAGCCTTTGGTTTTTCTTGATTCCCTGAAGGAGGCCCATCTATATTTTCTTGAAGGCATGAAAAATGGTCTGTTCATTCACTGCTGAAATAATGTGATTTTACTATTACAGCAGTAGTAGTTTTCTAAATGATGTTTAGTGTTTGGAGGCAGAGGATGCCAAGCTCATATATCCAAAGGAGTATACAACTTGGAGAGAAGACCCATCTAATTTTTGTGTAGATGGTGTATACCCTCTTCAAAAACTGTGGAGAAGAGCACATGAAGCATGGGAAGAAATTTTGTTGACACCAGTAGGTTCTTTATACTTCTTGATTGGATTTTTTCCTGCAACAAAATATACTGATATAGCTCATCGTACATCAGGGCGAGCACTTTTTGGTTGTGACACACAAATCTATTTTACGAGCATTGATCTGCACAGCTCTTGGACTAGGACCAGAACGGTATGTCATAATATTTCAAATGATACTTTATCCCAAAAAATCTTCTGAGCTAAGATATTTCAGGCACATATATTAAAATAACCCTTTAGATATGGTAGCTGACTAAGGCAAATGTAAGGATTTTAAACATTGCTAAAGTATAGTAAACTTGCTTTGATCAGCATGATAATTTAATAAAATTTTCTTTCATCATTATGAAAATTACATTACTGTATTCTTTTATCGATTCCCATATTTCAACTACTACTTATAAAAGTTGAGTTCTTCAGCCACTACTCTTGACAGAGCTAATTTTGTGCCGATTCAGGTTTCGTTCAGTGGATATAAATAATGGAGGATTATGTGTATTCAAATTCAACAAAGAAGGAGAAGCCATGCTTCAAGCCCTGAACATGACAGCACATATGTATACTGAACACATCTACCACTATTAAAATCGACAGGTACAATGACTGGACAGACAATTGAGTACTCGGCCATTGAAACGACATAGAAACACATAAACCAGAACATTGTTTGTGTAGTATGTGACTCATGAATCATTGAATTCTTGGAAATAAAACTTTTGTTAGAACAGCATTACAGGTAAGAATACAAAAAAGTTGTAGCATGTTCTTGTGATTTAACAACTATGAAACTGATTAGTAATGCAGAGTTACATCAGTTCTTGCAGAATGAAATTTAGGTTGTTCTGTTACATATTTATGTTCTCGGCTATCATTTCTCGGAAAGGTATAGTCAAATTGCAACTGAGACTATTTCCTTAAGTTTCATTTTAGCTAGTGTTTGGCCATTTATCTTCAAAATCCCATTTGGCCATGAAATTTTAAAATTTGATCTTGAAATATTTTCAGGTTCTCATGATTAGTTTATATCTTTGTTGGTATATATACGGGACAGACAACAATAGCAACAAGCATTAGATAAACTACATTTAACTACTCTATCTTACAATTTTGTTGTACCAGAATGACAACTTAGATTCTTGATTTTATCAGCTTGAAAAGTATTACTTAAAAGG
Source organism: Solanum medicagineum (assembly GCA_026153255.1). Lineage (NCBI taxonomy): Eukaryota > Viridiplantae > Streptophyta > Magnoliopsida > Solanales > Solanaceae > Solanum > Solanum medicagineum. The sequence continues at coordinate 15,442,373 of JAPFFP010000046.1, forward strand.
TTAAACTAACCTTGATCAACAAGGAATTGCAATACTAATTATGTAAATAATTATACAGAACATGACAAGGATGTCTTGAAATCTTCTTTTCATACTATAGTATTTTTATAGCAGTCATTTGTAAACACATAATGAGTACAAAAATGACAAAAATAAAAGGCAAGAAGGATAGTAAGTAAAATCTCCATTGAAAGAGGAGGATTTAATAGAAGTCTAAGCTTTGAGTGTGTAAAGATGAAGAACATTGTGAAAAGAGAAAAGGAGGAGGAGGAAATAGAGTATGGCAGCTGCAAAGCCAGCAATAAGAGATCCAGTAACACGGTCACAGAACTTTGGAACTTGGCCACAAATTGGTAGCCAACCTGCATGAGTATTTCCCTTTTTCCCCACTTGAGCTATTGCCAAACATGCTGATATGCTTGAGTCCAGAAGCAATGTCATAAGCTACTCCATAATTAAAAAAGGTTGAAGTCAGTGTAAGCTATGTAAAACTATCAAGAAAAGATATCAATTTGGTTGTCTGATTTTGATTTGGCGCAGAGTTCAAGAAAATCTATAAGACCTTCGAATCTTATGGTATGAAACTAAAGATACATAGAATATGCCAAAATGTCATTAAATCTTGTGGTCTTGAACATATCATGTTTAACATTAGAATTGAAAAGTTGCCAAAGAAGAAACGAACTAAAAAGGAAAATAAGATAGAAATTGAAACAGAGGGAGTAATACATACTACATCTGTAATAAGCAGAATGCGTCCCAGCAAGTTCTTGGCTGGGAAAAAGAGAACTATGAGAGAATAGCCACTTGCTAGTATATTCACTCCAACAAAGTACCTGAAACATCATCAATAACATAATATTATTTTAGCCTGCAAGTCAGGTTTACTACTGATGGATTCAAAATTTAGTCGGTATGAACTTTAAGTTGAAAGAATTGCTTCTGAGATATATATATGTATATATGTCTTGACTCTTATCATATTTGCTTGTGTGCATACAAATAGAGTTTTGACTCTTAAGCACTGAGTTTTGTCGAACCAATAACCGCATGGTTGGATCAGTTATTACACGTCCGTAGATGTTGAATCCCTTTAGCTCCTTTGTGTTCTTACTTTTTTTATATTTTGAAGTCTGTCATTGAAAATTCTGACTCCATGGAAAGAGTATTACAACAACAACATACCTAGTGGAATCTACAAGTGGGGGTTTGGGGAGATAGAATGTAAGCAGAACTTACCACTACCTCAGAGAGTACTAATCATGTTAAAAGTATTGAAGATTATGCGGAACTTACTTGAATGTTGGTGTGTTAGCAAATTTGGCTTCAAAGGTCATGCCCAAGACTTGAGCAGAGTCATGGCTAGTGACCATAATAATGGTGGCCACAACACAAGCTCCTAAGGCTAAAAGCCTTAGCAGACATATGGTGATCCTATTTGCCAAAGTCATTATGAATAAGAAAAAGTGAATAGAAATCAATTAACAAAACCAAACACTAGTTTTTAAAGAAATGCAAGTGAAAGGGCAAAAAAATGGGTGTGGGGAATTAAAGAAAATGACCAAGAAAGGTAGATTAATAAAGAGGGATATTTTCTTGTGTTAGGAAAAGGCAGATAAGTGGGTGGTAAACTTGTCTTCTTTAAGGGCAAAGTGTCATGTTCTTGGTTACCTAATGAATGTGCAAAATAAACTCATGCCATTTATTTATAGTGCCAGTAAGAACTATTGGGTTAACCTTTTTAATTTCATGGAAGATTTGTAATGTTAGTGGCACACTTGGCCAAAAAATCATTGACTCTATCTACCAATATAATTGTTTCTAATTGTAGGCAGGAAGAAGATTATTTCATATCTCAAGTATAACCAGAGTTTAATATGAATTTATAATGGTTACAACTTGGGCGTAATCGTCAGTTGAACTACCAATTAGTTAACTAATAATATATATGTACGGCGCCCCCCAACATGTTTTTTGGGGGCTTTTTTTTCACCTATGAGAAAAAAAAATTAAGTTTAATTTTTATTATTATTTTTTTTTACATGATCATGTTATTTTTACTTATTATTATAGGAATTTTTTAATTTTTAAAATTATAATGTTATTTGATTGACGTGATAATAATATATATTTTTTACATTATAAATTTATACAGAGAGAGTGATAACTTAAATACAAACTTTTGATTTGAACATTACAAAATTGGGATGGCCATTGGAATGTAAGGAAATGGCATAGCCGCTTCATGACGTGAGGCCGTAATATCTCGAAATTGACCAACAATAAGTTACTATTGAGCAGAGGCCGACAAAAATATTGCGAAGCATAAACTTTTTAAGCAATTTACGTAAATTTCATCGTTTTGGAGTTATTTTCAATTAATATCAATTATTCTTTTTAAATTATCAAAAAATCTCTTTTTTTATATATAAAAAATGAAACTAGTGATATATGTCGAAAAGATAGGAGTATTAAGGGATTTTGCTATGATACATGGAGAAGTAGAGATTGTAATTTTTTAAGAAATTTTTATAATTTTTTAAAAGAATTGAAATTATGTAAACATAAATTGTGTATTTTTGTAAATTTTTGATATTTCTAATATATGTTTGCTTATTTGCATAATTTTTTCTGAATCGAACGTGGACCTTCGGCCCAATCTGAGATACACAGAAGCCCAATTGGGGAAACTGGAAAGGCCCATCAAGCCCATCTTACCGTGTTGCTAAAGCTAAAAACTAAAAAGTAAAAACATGGATTTAAGGAGAGAATTTCAATCACACTTAAGCTTACCTTTTGTAATACTATTCCAACAAAAATATCCTTATGGTTACTTAAATGCCTATTGCGTATTTCTCAACAAAAGAATCAGTAATATGATATTTATTATCCCCAATTCTTCTTTAAAATATCAATGAAAATATAATTACTCCGATTCAAATAGTTGAAGGATAGAGTTATTTTAAATTAAACAGTAGAAGGGTAAAGTTGCTACATATTAAATAGCATAGGGTTAGATGCACCCAATAGGAAAAAAAATTATTACTTCTATTGTTCTCATAAGTTTTCGCTTAGCATATCATATAAAAAAAATTATAATTAAAAAATCATTCAAGAGAAATACTTTTGAGTTTTCAAATAATGACGACGACTTTTTAATTCAAATAATACAACAAAAGATAAATTTAACATTCTTCAATAAGAGAACTCTCTTTCCATATTTTAACTAGTCATAACGAGTTTCTATAGTTTAACTAGTGTTTATCAAAAGTTTTAACAAGAACTAATATTTCAATATTGCTTAAAGTTTTCATTGCATTGAAATTTGTTAAATTGAAAATTTTCATTATATATATATATATATATATATGTATAATATAATACTAAATTTTACAAAAACATATTTTCTTTCCAATTAGTTCCGAAATTGGTATGCTTATCTGTTATAAAATTCATTAACGAAAAAATGATAACTCATAAATTAAATGAGATATTTTTTTATTATTTATATTTAAAAATACTCAGTGATATGATATTATCTTCAAATCTTTCATAAATCATTAACTAGAGCATAATTATTTCAATTCAAATAATGAAGGGATGAAATTGTTCTAAATTAAATAGAAGAGGGCTAAAGTTGTTCCATATTAAAATGTATAATGGTTATCAATTTAAAATGAAGCCACTAAAGTTGTTTTAGCTTTAAAGTAAATAACAATAATGGTAATAATTGTATATTTCTAATAAGTTTCACATGTTAAAAAGATTATAATTTTTTTTGACGTTAAATGATCGTTAAAGAGTGATGAATATATTTGAACCTTTCATAAATAATAATGATTTTTCAATTTAAATAACATAAGAAAAGACAATTTAATTTTTTTATTCAATAATAAATAAATAAATTTGACACGTGTGATATTATCTTCGATTCTTCCTTAAGTTATTAATGAAAGTATAGTTATTCCAATTTAAATAACCAAAAAATGGAATTGCTTTAAATTAAACAGAAGAGTGGCAAAATTACTCTAAATAAAAAAAAGTATAGCAGCTAAATTGTTCCCCAAATAGAAACATCGAATGGATTAGTTGAGTTTAACGATTTTGAGTAGCTTTAAAGTAAATAAAAAAGATTACATTTCTAACAAACTTTTCACCTGATATATCGTGAGCAAAAATCATTAATTTTTTACCACTTCAGATGATCATTAAGAGAGAGGAGTATTTTCGAGCCTTCAGTTTATGATAACGACATTTCAAATTGAATAATATAACAATAACAAAAAATTTAATTTTTTTAAATAACAAATAAATTAACTTAACATTCAACCTATATTTTATTTTTTATAGAAATATCATATCGAATTTTAAAAAATTACCTTATCTCAATCAAGTATTTGTTAAATTGCAAGAATTAACATTTCAATATTGTTTATATTTTTTTATTTCGTAATCAATTTTTCTTTTTAACCGTTCTATAAACATGTACAACTTCTTATACTCAAGTAGTCAAACACAATTTTATTTTGATAATTATATCTATATTAAAAAATATATTTTTTTAAATTTTCAAAAAATCCGAACACACTCAATCGCGTGATATTATCTTATAGTATATTACGTTCTTCCCTAAATCATTAAAAAGAGTAATTATTTTAATTCAAACAATAAAGAGATGAAATTGCTCCAAATTATATAAAAGAGGATTAAAGTTGCTCCAAATTAAAAAAAAACTAACGATTAGATTGCACCGCAAATAGAAACATCAAGTTTAATAATTTAAAGTAGCTTTAGGTAACGAAAGAGTTGCATTTCTAATAAATTTTCACGTGACACACCATGTGAAAAAATTATCAATTTTTTTTTACGTCAGATGATCGTTGAGAGAGAGGGAAGAGGTATTTTTGAACCTTTAGTTAGTAATAACGATTTTTCAATTTGAACAACCTAACATAAAAACCTATTTTTTAAAAAAATAAGTAGATTAATTTAACACTCAACCTACATAAAAAGTGTAACAATTAGATTGCACCCAAAATAGAAACATCAAGTCGAATAGTTAAATTTTAAATATTTAAGTAGCTTTAAATAATAAAAAATTACGTATTTAATAATTTTTTACGTGACAAACTATGTGAAAATATTATTAATTTTTTTTTACGTCAAATGACTGTTGAGAGGGAGTGAAAGGTATTTTCTAACCTTCAGTTAATAATAACAACTTTTTAATTTGAGCAACATAACAGAAAATCTACTCTTTTTTTTCAATAATAAGTAGATTTATTTATCATTCCACTGATATTTTAATTAGTAAAAGTATCATATCCGATTTCAAACTATCTTATCTCAATCAAAATTTTTCAATTTTTTTTGTTTATAGAAAATAAATAAAAAGAAGAAAAAACCGCCTCTTTTTATGACGGTTTGACCTATTTCTCCTCCAAGGACACAAGAGTAAATATAAAAGACCACTGCTTCCGCTGTTTCTTCTTTCTCTTGAGTCTTGCCTCTTCGTTTCCTCTCTTCTCCCTTTGGACTCGAGCAAGAAAATCAGTCTCTGAACCAGACTAAATCCGACTTAAACTGAACAAACAAGATCTGGGTTGCCGTTTTCTTGGGATTTTGAATCCGTTTTAACTGTTAAAAAGGAAAAAAAAGAACTCAAATTTACACTGAAAAAAGGAGAAAAAATTGTTGAATCACAATGGATATGGAGGAAGAATATGACTTCCAATACAATGGTGATGAGGAAGAGGAGATAACTCAAGAAGATGCTTGGGCTGTGATTAGTGCTTACTTTGAAGAGAAGGGTCTTGTTCGTCAGCAACTAGATTCGTTTGATGAGTTTATTCAGAACACCATGCAAGAAATTGTGGATGAATCTGCTGATATAGAGATCCGACCTGAGTCCCAGCATAACCCTGGTCACCAATCTGATTTTGCTGAGGTCCGTATTCGAATTGGGAATTGTTTGAACAATTTTGAACTGAGTAGTACCGGGGTTTACTGTAGAATGAGTTGAAGTAGTTGTCTATGAGGAGAGGAGTTTTGCGTTATTTTATTTTGGATTGGCGATTTGTGTTTGTTGGAATTGTTTGTTGGTTCGGCTCAATTAGGCATTAGGTTTTTGTTAGGGTTTTCTTGGACGAATTATTCGTTGAACTAACTGATCGAAATTGGAAAATGTTAAACTAGGTATAGGACTAATCAAGAACATGAAAAACAATTGGGTTAAATGAAAATGAAGTAGAAGAACATGGTTGGATTTTGCAAGCTATTATAACCATTGGTGTTTAATTGGATTATGAAACTTGTGGTTCAGCTCAATAAGGCATTAGGGGTTTTGGGAGTTTGTTCAAACAAGTTAGACACAGGACAGCACTTCAAGTTTTTAGCAAGGTTGATTGTGGTGTTAATTTTGAACTCTGTGATTTATGTTGATGAGGCTAGTTACAGTTGGATGTTGTGGTATGAACTAGTGCATTCTTTCTAACAATGCTGGACAAGTATTTGATGTGGCAACTTTTCCAAGATATTGATTGTTTTAAGTTTTAGTGAGATAAATAATCCATTCCACCCAGGTTAAATTCTATTCGACGACAGAATCATTAAACACTATCTAGTGAAGCTTATTGTACTTGGCCGAATGTGGTTCATTAACTCTCGACTTTTTGATACTGAGTGAATGTTTTCCTAGTTGGGATGAGGAAGATACAGCCTGTACTAGCTAACTGCAAACAATGGTGGTGAAAGTTGTGATCTGTGACCTAAATGCAATATATCCTCTGCTAGTTAACAAATAAGTCTGTTCAAACCCTGTATAATCAGTCCTATCTCTATGCCAAAATTCTATACAAAGACTACAGTGACTTTATTAATCATTCATTTTGTGCAGACTATCTACAAAATCAATTTTGGTCAGATTTATTTGAGTAAGCCAATGATGACAGAGTCGGATGGTGAAACTGCTACCTTATTTCCAAAGGCTGCAAGGTTGAGGAATCTGACATATTCTGCTCCTTTATACGTCGATGTCACGAAACGAGTCATCAAGAAAGGGCATGATGGTGAAGAAGTTACTGAAACTCAGGACTTCACAAAAGTCTTTATCGGAAAGGTGAATGGACTTTAGCTTTGGATCCATATTTAAAATGCTGAGAGGTTTGTTGAAATTGTTATTGATGACCAAACTTGGTTCCATCTGTACTTATAGGTTCCTATAATGCTGCGGTCAAGTTACTGCACATTATATCAAAATTCTGAGAAAGATCTAACGGAGCTTGGAGAGTGTCCGTTAGATCAAGGCGGATATTTCATTATAAATGGAAGTGAAAAGGTTCTAATTGCTCAGGAGAAGATGAGCACAAACCATGTGTACGTCTTTAAGAAGAGGCAACCTAACAAATATGCTTTCGTGGCGGAAGTCAGGTCAATGGCAGAATCTCAGAACCGCCCGCCAAGTACTATGTTTGTGCGGATGCTCTCAAGGACTAGTGCGAAAGGGGTAATTGGCACTGCCTGAGACCAGCAATTTCGTTCCTGTTTAATTGTTTTTTCCAATTCATTAAACTTATATGTGTAATTGTTCTCTGTTGCTTTTTGTACTCCAGGGTTCTTCGGGCCAATACATCCGGGCGACACTTCCATATATCCGTACAGAGATTCCTATTATTATCGTGTTTCGAGCTCTAGGTTTTGTTGCTGACAAGGATATATTGGAACATATTTGTTATGATTTCAATGATACTCAAATGATGGAGTTGTTACGTCCGTCATTGGAAGAAGCTTTTGTTATACAAAACCAACAGGTACTATTGGTGCTGATAAGTTGCTTTTGGTTCTTCCAACTGACCTGCCCAAGCCTTTTCATTTCTTTGATGATGGGCTATCTCGATTCTGTGTATTGTTGTTGGATGCTGTTCTTTTCTTTGAGTTCATTCCTGATTTTTGTTAGGTTGCTCTTGACTACATCGGAAAAAGAGGGGCTACAGTTGGTGTTACAAGGGAAAAGAGGATAAAGTATGTGTACTGAGGTTGCCTAAACATCTTGCTTCTTCTGACTTTTTGAAGCATGTGAATAAATGCTCTCAATCAATATTTTGTAGGTATGCGAAAGAGATTCTCCAGAAAGAAATGCTTCCTCATGTTGGGATTGGAGAGTATTGTGAAACAAAGAAAGCTTATTATTTTGGGTAGGGCATCCTTTTTCTGTATCACCATATTTTAAAGAAATGATGCATTAGTTATTTTCCCCTTTATTTTAGTTGTTAGTGGACGTGCTTCTCAGGATCTTGAATGTACTCATTTCAGGTACATCATCCACCGACTTCTGTTATGTGCGCTTGGCCGAAGGGCCGAGGATGATAGGGATCATTATGGAAATAAGAGACTAGATCTTGCTGGTCCGTTGCTTGGTGGGCTGTTTCGGATGGTAGGTTTGTTCTTTTATATCATTTGTTTTACACTGTCATGCACATCCTTTCTTATCTCTGTTTCTTGGGTTCCATTTTTCAATGCAGCTCTTTAGAAAGTTGACAAGGGATGTTAGAAGCTATGTGCAAAAGGTAAATGCGCAGACCCTTTGTTTACGGCGTCATTGGATGAATATTTTGTTTGTGCGGAAGGTTCTTATTGTTTGTGGGTCCTTCAGTGTGTTGACAATGGAAAAGATGTAAATCTTCAATTTGCAATCAAAGCTAAGACCATTACGAGTGGGCTGAAATACTCTCTTGCTACTGGAAACTGGGGGCAAGCTAATGCAGCTGGTACAAGAGCTGGTGTTTCGCAGGTCAGCTAGCTATTTAGTTGGTTGACAGCAGTATTTGATTGACCTTCTGCTTAGATGAATAATTTTGTTTGTTGATATGTTCCAGGTGCTGAATCGTCTGACTTATGCCTCTACTTTGTCTCACCTGCGAAGGTTGAATTCCCCTATCGGACGAGAAGGTAATTGACTTTTCCCTCTATACCACCGTTTTGCTTATGAAATATATGCTTCTACTTTCTGATCGTATTTTGATGTAGTTCGGTTCCGTCTTGATCAATCATTTGTGACCTAATCTCATACTAGTAGGGGTTTGGTTAAATTACGTCCTGTTAATCTTTCAAAGAACACACCAAAATAGGGATTTGGCTAAATCACGTCCTGTTAGTCTTTCAAAGAACACACCAAAGCAAATGGAGAAGTTACAATAAGGGTATAAGGAACTTGTAACAAGTAGTGAGTTTATTTGGTAAGAATCAAGTGTTGAGTTGCGGGTCGGTCGTAAATAGAGAGCCCAACGCCACTCTACCACCCCTCTATATTCATTAACATGGAGTCTTACTCCTGTCAATTATATTTGTAGTTAGTTCTTACTAGTCCAGCTTCCTTTTTATTTTTCTCTTTGTTGCTTAGATTTTATATGTTTTGTTTACCAGGGAAACTGGCCAAACCAAGGCAATTGCATAATTCACAATGGGGAATGATGTGTCCTGCAGAAACACCAGAGGGTCAAGTAAGTGACTGCTCTCCCATGGAGCTCCTGTTATGCCAGGATGTGGCTAGACCAGCCACTCCCTTTTTCCCACCCCAAATAATAATCCATATAATGCAAGTAGGAATAAGATTCATCGGAGACTGATTCAACCTTGTGATCTAATTAGGCATGTGGGCTGGTGAAGAATCTGGCTTTAATGGTTTATATAACAGTTGGTTCAGCGGCATATCCAATTTTGGAGTTTTTGGAAGAGTGGGGCACTGAGAACTTTGAGGTGAGCAAAATCTCATTGTGTCATGATGTTTGTGGTTCAACTCAATTATGCTGTATTTTCTTCACTATGTTAGGTGTGATGATAACATGGTCTTCCTTGGCTCACCATTGGTTTTCCTGTAAATCTAGGAAATTTCTCCTGCCGTTATTCCACAGGCTACAAAGATCTTTGTCAATGGTACCTGGGTGGGAATTCATCGTGATCCTGATATGTTGGTGAGAACATTGAGACGTCTTAGGAGACGGGTAAGAAGCAATCTAACTAATTTTGAGTTGATGACATTATTTGTGCTGTATGAAGCATATTGTGGAGGATGATGGAAGCGATATAATTACTTCGTAACTATTGATAAAAAATAATTACATAGTAGTCTTGAAAACAGCCATATGATGTCAGTTTTACGTATCTTTGATCTGTTTCACATTGTAGCAATGCTCCCGCCCAACCATTTTAAACATGAGTTGGAAGTATGTATTTTGATATTACAGAGATTTTGGAAACGTACTGCTGCTTGGTTATTCTACCTTGCAAACTGACATTGTCTAATTGCTTTACTTAGTTCTCTGGTCTCACCCCCTGGGCACCCTCTTAAACACTCACGGTGTTGTAAAATATTATCACTACATTTCCTTGGTCATTTTTCATAAGTGCCTTTTTTCTGTTTTACGCAGGTTGACGTCAATACTGAGGTTGGGGTGGTTCGTGATATCCGTCTGAAAGAACTTCGAATTTATACTGACTATGGTAGGTGCAGTCGTCCATTGTTTATTGTGGAAAAGCAAAGGCTACTGATCAAGAAGAAGGATATTCAAACATTGCAACAACGGGTATGCTAACGGCTCCCTTGCCCTCTTCATTGCTATCTTTTGTGCTTTGATCACACTCAAGTTAGCTTGGAACTTTGAACTTCTCTCTATTTTTCAGGAATCACCTGAAGAGGGTGGCTGGCACGATCTGGTGGCTAAGGGATACATTGAGTACATTGACACTGAAGAGGAAGAAACAACGATGATTAGCATGACTATAAATGTGAGAAGTCGACAGAGGTCCTTCCTATTCTAACAGTTTCCGATGATTTATGCTGAGATACTGAAACTATATGTTAATGTTTCCAGGATCTTGTGCAAGCACGCCTTAATTCTGGAGAAGCTTATTCTGATACTTATACTCACTGTGAAATTCATCCATCACTAATATTGGGTGTTTGTGCATCAATTATTCCGTTTCCTGATCATAATCAGGTGAGTCATGTTTTGGTTGTGACTTCTCTTGTCAAATTTACCTCTGATCTTCTAATCTTCTGTGCTTGTTTGTTGTTTTATCAGTCTCCCCGTAATACTTATCAGTCAGCTATGGGTAAGCAAGCCATGGGAATTTATGTCACCAACTACCAATTTCGAATGGTAGGTAGCTTGGCTGTACTTATTTCTATCCATAATATTTGGGAGTTCTCTTTTTCAATATGTCAAGTTGACAATTTTTCCTTCTGGCAGGACACATTGGCTTATGTGCTTTATTATCCTCAGAAGCCTCTTGTCACAACACGAGCCATGGAACACTTGCATTTTAGGCAACTGCCTGCCGGCATCAATGCAATTGTTGCCATCTCCTGCTATTCTGGATACAATCAAGAGGATTCTGTTATTATGAATCAGTCATCAATTGATCGTGGATTTTTCCGATCTCTATTTTTCCGTTCATACAGGGATGAGGAGAAAAAGATGGGGACATTGGTCAAGGAGGACTTTGGACGTCCTGATAGAGCTACTACTATGGGTATGCGCCATGGTTCTTACGATAAGTTGGATGACGATGGTCTAGCTCCTCCAGGAACTAGAGTTTCTGGTGAGGATGTTATCATTGGGAAGACAACTCCCATTTCTCAAGATGATGCACAAGGGCAAGCCTCTCGCTATACGAGGAAAGATCACAGTACCAGTCTCCGCCATAGTGAAACTGGAATGGTGGATCAGGTTCTACTAACAACAAATGCTGACGGGCTCAGATTTGTTAAAGTGAGGGTCAGATCAGTCCGTATTCCTCAAATTGGGGACAAGTTTAGCAGTAGGCATGGTCAGAAGGGAACAGTTGGCATGACATATACACAAGAAGATATGCCATGGACCGTGGAAGGCATTACCCCTGATATTATTGTGAATCCTCATGCTATTCCTTCTCGAATGACTATTGGTCAGCTTATTGAATGTATTATGGGGAAGGTTGCTGCACACATTGGAAAAGAAGGTGATGCCACTCCCTTTACAGATGTTACTGTGGATAACATCAGCAAAGCTCTGCATAAATGTGGTTACCAGATGCGTGGTTTTGAGACCATGTACAACGGTCATACTGGGCGGCGGCTTACCGCAATGATATTCCTTGGTCCCACGTACTACCAGCGGCTGAAGCACATGGTTGATGACAAGATTCATTCTAGAGGTAGAGGTCCTGTGCAAATCCTCACAAGGCAGCCTGCAGAAGGTCGGTCACGTGATGGTGGTCTTCGTTTTGGAGAGATGGAGCGAGATTGTATGATTGCTCACGGTGCTGCTCATTTTCTCAAAGAGCGGTTATTTGACCAAAGTGATGCATACAGAGTGCATGTTTGTGAGCGCTGTGGGTTGATAGCCATTGCAAACCTCAAGAAGAATTCTTTTGAATGCAGAGGTTGCAAGAACAAAACTGATATCGTCCAGGTAAACGTTTTCTCTCCGCCCCTACTTTTGCACACCCACAATATGAATACATGTGCTCTGGACTGGGTCAGGGATGCTCTTTTACTGTTTACACCTCACTTGTCAAATACTAGTTCTTTCTTGTGGTCTTAAAACTATCTATTTGCCTCTGTTGGTGCAGGTTCACATTCCCTATGCATGCAAATTGCTCTTCCAGGAGCTAATGGCTATGGCTATAGCTCCAAGAATGCTTACAAAGGATGTCAAGCTAGCCAAAGATCAAAAGAAGAAGGGAGCTTGATTAATTTTGTCCATACTTGGGAACAAAGTTGCCTATTTATAGATTGAAAGACCTAGTTCACCAGTAATCGGTTCTGTATCCACAATATGAGGTTTTTGAATGGGTCGTAGTTAGCATGTGTCATTTATATCTAGTGAGAATGAACCCTGATTTCAAGGATAATTCTTGCATGTAAAATATAAGTATACATTAATATCTGAAGTAAAATTGCTTCTGCTTTTCCTGCAACGGCTTATGAGAAATGAGTATGTAGTGCAATGCTCACAATCCTGTAACACGATCGAGATTAGTGTCATCATTTTCAGTGCTGCCAAAATGGAAAATTTGACAAACATCTAACTAAACTGGTTTCTACGTTCATGTGTAAATGCTTGAGTGCAGTCACTAGTCACAACTGCATAATGCTAGAATCTTTCCAAGGAAGAAACTACTACTATTTCCTTGCCAGTTTGGCACATTTTTCTTTAATATAGCTATTAAAAAATTAATTATCTTTTAATAGTACCAAGTTATTTTTATTTAAAAAATTAAATTAATTTTCGAAAAGTGTAATATGACAACTAAAGGGAGTCGTTAATTTAAGCTAATCTTATTTTAAGAAAATTTAATGTTAAAAGATTCGACTACATAATTTTATATAATGACAATCAAATTGGGACAAGTATTAGAAGTAATATAACATGGAATAAAGGGAGTATTTAATCAATTTAATTTTCTAGAAGTTTTCGAGTATATTGTGGGGAGGCCAGTAAAAACCTATATTCAGATGTAAATTAGCAGCAAGTCCTTTAAACCCAAGTGGCTTTTCGATTCAGCGAGAGAGCAAAAGAATGGAAGAAAAGTTAATCAGCATCGATAATCACAAAGTAGATGAAGAAGAAGATGAGGGTCCACCACCTGGTTTCGACTCTTTAGTTGTACCATCGCAAAACACCAATGCCCTCATGGATGAAGATGATGATGATGAAGGCCCACCTCCAGGTTGGCCATCAATTCCTCAGAAAAACAATCAGAAGCTTCTTCAGGTGAGTTTAATCACAAAATACTGAAAACGGGTATTAATGTTTATTTTATTTTATTTTTTGTTTTCTTGAGAGTTACCTGTATTGGGTTGATGATATTCAGTTTCAAAGGTGGCCCCTTTAAGTTTATGTATGTAGAGAAGTAGATTCATCTGTCAAAAGATGGGAATTTAGTGAAAGTTCGAGTCTTGATGCCATATGAGTACTTGTCAATCATGAAAAGAACATTAAGATTTTCCTATAATGTTAATTTTGTGGGAATTTTTCTGTGGTTTGTTTGAAGACTTTCTATATAGTAGAATTGGTTTCCATGGATTATATGTATTGTGCTCGTGAATTCTGTTTGAGGAATGCCCCCATTATGTATGGATGAGGCATGTAGATAAGTACATTCATCTGTTAAAGATTAGAGTGACAAGTTGAGTCTTGATACTAGTAATAATGAAAAGAAAGTGTTGCATTTTATAAACATCGACCAATCAAACAACTATGCTGGACTACCAAATTTATTGGATTCAGTTTATATCATTTAGAGGATTCATTCATGCTATGATTATTTTTGCCTCGATTATCATCTAGCATAACCATCCTATTCTATGTGGGTTTGCAATGGGATAGGCGAAGCCCTCACAAGGAGAGTTTGCAATGTTGAGGACATGATATGAGGAGTTTTTGAACTTTGAAGAGACTCATATAATCATCAGGCTGGTTGCTGCACTCCTGCTATGCATGTCATGGTTGAATTTTCTTGTTCATGCATTATATGCCGTGTTGTGTAAGGTGGTTGCCTTGTCGCCAATGGCAAGAGGCGAGGTGGAGCGACCCTTCATCGCCTTTTAGCTTTATGGCGAGATGATCTTCAAAAGGCGACGCCATAGCGACAATGGTGACAAACGCAAGGCATCGCCTTTTGTAATTTATTAAAGAAAAGGGACCAACTTCGGGTTTTAAAAAGTTAAAAAGATAATTATAGGGTTTTCTTTCCAAATTTGCACAATTACACATTTTTTTAAAACAAGGGACCAACTTTGGGTTTTAAAAGTTAAAAGATAAGTTTAGGGTTTTCTTTTCAAATTTGCACAATTGCACTCTTTCACTTTTACTCCAACCAAATGACCCGTCTAGACTTCTCCGGCGATCGGCGAAACTTTTTTGAAGACTCCAAAGTCCAACTAATACGTATTTATTTTTCCTTCTTGATATGAAATTACTTTTACCTCTATTATTTTCCTCACCATTGACTTTTGTTTTGTTTTTTTCTCATTCAAGTTCTAGACTTTTAGTATCTTCTATTTATTTTTTGTTTTTGAATTGAAACACTTGCCAATATGTTATTGAGATTGAGATTTTTATTATTTATACATGCAATTAGGTATTCTGACTTTTTAATATTAATTGACGCCATACTTCAAAAAGGCAAGTGCCTTGCCGCTCGCCTCGCCCTGTGGCGAGGCAGACCCTTGTCTCCTTTCGCCATCCAAAGCACTGATTATGTGTATAAGTCATTCCTTTCTCTCTCTGTTTTAACTCTTACCTTTTTATTGTTTATTTCTATCTTTGCCTTTTTATTTCTGTATTTATTGTTCTTTTCATGTCCCGTTACAGTCCTGTAGTTCTGAGTTTTCTATTTGATATTACCCTGAGGTTATGGGTTCGAGTCACCAAGGGAGCATTAAGGATGGGAGCTGCTAGGGAGGGGTCAAAAATAAAAATAAAATAATAACAATTACAAAGGGGTACAATCTATTTCTAGGTATATTGAAACAAATCAAGAAGGATTAAATGATACCTAAAAAATTTTAAAAACTAAATTCAACTCTTTTGGAAATAAAGGAAAATGTCATTGATAGCTTAAAGCTCTAAATTTAGGTGCCTCTGAAGGTACATAATTTTCAGTCAAGTCATTTTTGAATTTTTGTTCGAAAGATACACTTCAACCTTTTCTTCTCTTAAATGGAACAATTATAACTTTGCTCTATGATGAAACCTCTTGTCATTGTTTGTTGCACCATGGAAATTAGTTTTGAAGGGACCATTTTCATACAAGTGTCTGAAGTCACATTTGCAAATTATCTGCGCAAATAGGTATATAGAATGACCAATCTATAAAAAATTGCCTTAACATGATTGAAATAATTCATAGATTGCTTGTCCTTTCTTGAACATTGAAATACTGTATGCTACTCTTCACTAGCACCCAGCTCCCCTCAGCTATCATGGAACTTATTGCTCTTAAGAGTTGAAATTTCTTAGAACCTGAAGCTATAGCAATATATCTATTATAAAACACTGAAAGGGGGAAAAAGAGGAAACAGTTAATGCAGAAGTACTTTGCTCAGTGAATGGAAAACTAGTTGATTCTTCAGATACACATAGGTAACTTGTGAACAGACTACTGATGTAGAGATGGAGAGCAAAGAACACGAAGCAGAAGACGATGAAGATGGTCCGCCGCCTGGGTGGAACACTGTAATCCCACAGAAAAAATTGCCATCTTCACCGCCAACAATCGGAGCAGTTACTTATGGTAAGTCATTTACTTTACTGTCAAAGTACTTTCTTCCCTGCCCCCTCTCTTTCCCCCCTGCACACAAACAAAACACCCATCTTTCTTTGCCTATTTTTCCAGGTCACATCTTCCTATTGTATCTGATACACAGTGACAGATATTTTCTGAGCCTGCAAGAAGTTTTTGAAATAAAGTAGAACATTAGAATTGCTTTTAAATACCATTTCAGCTCCACTAGATTGATGCCTCTAATCATTCTTGGTAAAAAAATCTGTAAAAGATAGTGGTAGGCCTTCTTTCAATTTATGCTAGATTGGTTCTTAAAACTCAACTCTTCAGATTATGCGTAGATGTAATCTTTGAAGGCAGTGAACATGAATCTTGTAGAAACATAAAGACTGTTGGTGAGACCTTCTTTCAATTTTTCTGTTGTCTTTGTTGTTGCAACTTTCAGAGAGATAATCATTTTGAAATATGTTATTTGAGTTGACTGTCTATCGGAAACAACCTCTCTGCATGCACAAGGTGGGGATAAAGTCTGCGTAACACCACGCTCCCCTGACCCCACTTGTGGGATTATAATGCGTATGTTGTTGTTTTGTTTGAAAGAGATAATCATGTGGGACCACTATTTGGCTCTTGTAACGTCATCCGTACTGGCTACCATTTTATTTAGCTTCTTTTTCACTTATGCGCTTGTTGGTTGTCACATTTGCCATGATGTTACTTAAGTATATACTGATAGTGTTTCCCTTGCTTATTTGATTTCAGTGTGCTTTGACACAGACTACGCTGTTAACTTACTGTAGAAGGGGATAACTCCACTAAAAGAATTAGTATAAGCTTACTATAATATACTGTTTTTGGTTCTTAGTAATGTCTCTTAAAGGTTTGTGTTAGAACAGGAATAGGTAAATACTATCCTACTTAAAATAGGAATAGGAATAACAATATTATATAGAATCCTACTTGGAAAAGGATTGTATTATAGTATCCTAATTGGAAAAGGAGTCTAATATAGTATCTATAAATAGGGTCTCAATGTAATAATGTAGACAACAATCAATAATATTTTCGTCTCATATTTCTCACAGTTTGCAATTCACTAGATTCTTGCCACACAATTATTTAGCCAATTGAAAGTATCACTATGCTGGGCTTATGATCCACATTAGTATCTTATGTATTATGGATGCTCTTATGTGAATGAGCTTAGATGATTGCTTCATCCAGTTGTTGAGCTAGATTATGAGATATTTAGGGATGAATGAGTCTTCTTTATTTGTTTGATTCATAAGATTTGGCATTCTGACTTTCAGATTTAGAAATGAAGAAGAAAGAAGAAGTCGTTGAAGATAAAGATAATGGTCCACCGCCAAAATGGAAGTTGACCCCTAAACTACCCCCGCTTCAAACATCTACACCACCGTCAGGGACACGAGCTTCACTTGAAGGTGAGTCTTTTCCTTTTCACGTAGATTCGAAGTGTCCGTACAAGTTCAATTGGTACATGCTAAATACACTAATCTCAATACTTTCCATATGTACATGCATGCTTGTGTTTCATTTTTTTCTGAATTAGTCCATAATACCAATCGGGCCTTGTCTATTTAACAGGCCTTCTATGTAAGTTCGTGTTTATTGATCAGTTTGGTAAGAGAAATGACATGCCCCAGTGTCTTTGTGTTGACTGAAACTGCAGGTGGGATGTATTGAAGTAAGGTGGGCCAAACTGAGAAGAAATTAACTCCATAGAACACGTAAAAAAGACAATTGATGAATTATTATATTCAAGATAAGAGAATAATCAAGAGATAATAAAAGCTTATTCTTTCCAAACAATTAATTTAATTGAAAGTAATTCTAAGCAAAGCTTATGATAGCATTAGTATCTTCTGTGTTATGGATGCTTCACGTATGCTTAGATGTTGGCTTCATCTTTTTGTCACTTATCCAGTAAGATAATGAGGAATTTGGGGATGCGTGAGTTCTTTATATTTGGTTCATCGGAATTGGCCTTCTGACTTTCAGATATAGAAATGGAGAAGAAAGAAGTCGTTGAAGATGAAGATAATGGTCCACCACCAGGATGGCAGTTGATCCCTCAACTACCTCGGCTACAGACATCTACACCACCATTAGGGACACAAGGAGCGCCTTTTGCTGGTGAGTCCTCCTTTTTTAATTCAGATTCGAAATGTCCATGTTCTAGTTCAATTGGTATCTGCTAAAGTACACTAGTCCCAATTACTTGCCATATGTACATGCAAGCTTGTGTTTTTCTGAATTAGTCCATAATACCTATCGGGCCTCGTTTATGTAACAGACCTGCAGTGTGAGTTCATCTTTATTGATCAGTATGGTAAGGGTAATGGTATGCCAATGTTTTTGTGTTGATTGAAACTGCAGGTGGATGTGATTGAAGTAAGGTGGGTCAAACTGAGAAGAAGTTAATTCCATTGAGTACATAAAAATGACTAGTGATGAACTATATTCAAGATATGAAAATACAAGCAACGGTATGGCTCAATCCCAACTAGTGGGGTTGGTGATACGAGTGTGCCATATCCATTTTGCTTTATATGGGCTCGGTTTCTTTACTTAATTATTGTCTATTAAGACAAATTAGGGGTTAATATGTGCAAAAATTCTAGCTGTTGGAGGTTTTGGCATTTTTAGGTATTTTCCTGGTATAGCCAAAATTTATAAGCATAAAACGTGAGAGGTTCTCATTAATCAAACAAGTTTTTAAGTTAAATATTTTAGGGTTCATAACATAAAAGGCTTGTGTCTCTTTAAAAGTCCGGATTAGCAGTATCAAAATTTGCCATTTAGTTCCTTGGGAAGCGAACCTTCGACCATTTCTGCCTTCTAACCTTAACATATGATTTAGCAATTTGATTCAATTGCCTGAATCTGGATGTTTCAAACATATTTAAGAGTTGGGGTATGTAGATTTTTTATTCCGATGTTGTGCATGTAGATAGGAAAGTGGCGGCTAGCAGCTCTGCTGATATGACAAATCCATAGCAGAGATGTATACTTGGGTTTGGAGATAATTTTTTGCAGTGGAAAAATTGTATTTATTCAGTATCCTAAAGTTCTGTAACTATCTAACATTAGCTTTTGTAGATGTTGAAATGGTGAGCAAACAGGACTGTGATGTTGAAAAGGAAGGACATCCAGTGGGATCAGAATCCATTCCTATGACTGGACATTCATCACCGCCTACACCACCACCTCAGTCGTCATCATCAGCTGCTTCTTCTGGTAAACTCTACTACAATGCCTTAAAGTAACAGACAAGTATATATAATGGCTAGTAGAGTAGTGAACCTGTGTCATGCCTAGGAGTTCAAAATAAGATTGACGTAATTTATTGCGTCATTTTCTTGATCTACTAGTGCGTTTAAGATATTCATCTTTTCTGTGGACGTTTTGGGGAATTCTGACTAAACTTTTCACCAATCAGAAATGGAGATGGGTAGCAAACAAGAAGGCACAAAGAATGAGGAGGTAAAGCCCCAAATTGAAAAGCAGCCAATGTTGCATTTACGACAGATGAAACCTGTAGTGCCTCAATCCTCGTTGCATGCTGCAACAGCTTCCGCCGGTTCGTTCTCTTCAAAGCGAGTTACAGGCTTTTAGTTCATCTCATCCAATTTAGTCAGTTTATATATAAGATACTTTGAACAAAATACTTTTATGTAATTAAGTTCTGATGCAGAAATGGGTCAGATGGTATGTGGTGGTTGCCGACAGTTACTTTCTTATCCACAAGGGGCTAAATTGGTGAAGTGTTCATGCTGCCAGACCGTCAATCTTGTGCTAGAAGGTTTCTGCTTCCTCTTTTATACCAAAATGGATTCCTACAGTCCTCGACATTTTCCCCCTTTTGACAGAAAATCAGATATATTTCTAGTGAAGATATTGATAGCTGTTTCAATTTATCATTGGTAGGTTGCCCCCTGTATAAGTTGTGTTGAATCATGGAACGTGCCAAAATCGTTGAAAAGATAACATATAAAGCAACTTCTAATTGACAGTATGAACAGTTAGTTTTCTCCATGCTTTTTATTCACGGATCAGCACTTCATAAATCAGAGCCCTCCCCAGTTATCAATATGTTTAATTACCTTAATAACAACTGATGCAAAATAACCATATGGGCACTTCCATTCTGATACTGTACGTCTTGTATCTACTATGAAATGGCATGCCAGGCCTCTCATAATTGGATACGTAAAAAATAGGAAATAGACATTTTTTTAATCTTTCTTGTTCTCATGGATCTTTACAACTATCCTGAAGAATTCGAGGGTTGAAAAGGGTCGACTCATTTCTATGGGCTTACTCATGTGGTTCTGATTGTTACAACTGCAGCTCATGATGTTGGACAAGTTAAGTGTGGCGGTTGTGCAGTGCTGCTCATGTATCCGTATGGCGCGCCATCAGTTAGATGTTCCTCTTGTCGTCACATGACAAAAATTGGGGTATGGACTTCATTTCTTCAGAAATGCTTGTGCAGTCATGTCAATTGCTCATATGACTTTTTGTTGGGTATCTGCTTTTCTCTTTTCAACAACTTATTCCTGAGAGCCTGGAGCGTAGAAAATGTCAGTAATATGCTACTTGATAGCATGCACCACGTGTTTTGGTGGAGAATATATGAGATGTCCTTCGTATTATGTCCCTTTAACATAGCTTTCTTCAGATTCATATGTAGCTAGAAATTCTCGACACATGCATGATTTATATGTGTATTTGTCTCTGATTATGGAAATTGTATTGTGTTCTAAACTGCCCTCCGTTCTCTTGAACTTAACTTTTGAGACATCTATGCATCTGAACTTTTCTCCTGCACATCCAGGCCCACAACAGACGACCTCCTCAGTCAGTACAACAGCCTCGAAGAAGACATCCTTCCTACCAAGTTCATTAGATTGCATACCTCAATCTGATTTTGTGGAATCCATCATAGATGCAATTGTTTATATGAAACTTCTGAGATAGAGGGCTATTTAGCTGACATCAGGGTACTGCTTGCTTCTATAGAAACATTTTCCTTTGGCTTTGTAAAGTCTGTATTGCTCCTTTTTCCGTATCAGAATCTGTATCAATCCTTTTCCATGTAAAAGTTAAATTTGGAATAGAGTCAAGTATCTGAATGTTGGCGACACTAGTTCTGGAAGTTTAGTTTAGCCTCATCGAGCTAACGAACTTGGTTAACCTGTGTGCAATTTATTAATTATTGCATACTGATTTTTCTATTGTTCTGAAGTTAATATTAGGCGGTTTTTATACTAGTAATATTTTCTTTCTGGTAGAATTAACTGTTTAACCACAGCTGAACCATTGTTCTGTATGGTAATAGCAGCTATGCGCAACATAGAAACATATTGGGAAACATGATGCCCATTGCCTATCACAAGATTTTGTTTGGAAGAAAGAAAAATAGATGGTGAGCAGCAGAAGAGTTGACACATCTATATTTATTTTATACATCTCAGTTAAGCCTTTAGAGTCAAATATTAGACTGTCCAACTACGTTTAACAGCAATAGAAGATGTAGCAGCTAATGATAGTTACCAATGGAACTACTAAGAAAAGCTGTTGATCAGTATAAGCTTGACCTTTGGAGGAAGACTTTTTAATATCAAATATAAGACATTCAAATTAATTGCTAGTGGCAGCATCCACGGACCATTTGTAGGACTTTCAATCATCAGGAGATAGAAACTGTCATTTCAGCTGTAGATACATCTTCATGACTTTCAATCATCAGGTGGAAAGTCCTCATCTGAGGCATTATCCAAAAATGAACCCAGAGTTTTTCTCAGAAAGCTAAATGCTTTATCATCCTGTCAACCGAAAAAAAGAGGACGGTTTATTTGACGGTTTGAGAATGCATGCATGTGTCTGACAGAGATATGGCGCATCAAAGAAGTTAACCTGCTTCTTCTTCTTCAGGGACTCCTCTAGTTCAGCAATTCGTTTTTTAGAGTCTTGCTCAAGTTCAGATATCATGTTCTTCTCTTTCTTCCCTGAATTCATCTCATAAAAATTTGTTACCGGCATCCTTATCATTCAATGAAAATATAATACAGATAGTTCATGTAACTCACTTAGCTGCTCATATCGCATGAATAGTCTTTCTTTTTCTTCCTCATATTTGGATATAGTATCTACGAAGATACCATCACGATTGTTAGCTTTAAAATGTTTTCTTCA
>JAPFFP010000046.1:15464963-15489841 GCA_026153255.1 Solanum medicagineum
AACAGTTAAATTTACACTTAGCATGCATTATGCTACGGATATTTTTTCACCTGTCTTTCTCAAGTTTTAATTTGAGCTCATCGATCTTTGACTTGACTTCTGAAGTGACGCTAACCAGAGACCACAATGAGCAGTAATGTTAATAACCATTTCGTTGATTAAGCAACACAACATATATTAAATGCTGGACTTGATTTCACAGGAAACGAAAGAGGATGAATTCATCAGGCTTACATTTTCGTGCACTTGGTATCAATTTATGCAGGGATTGTCCCAGTTACTATCAATTTTTGCTCAAGAACAATCAACAAGAATCTTCTACATATTTCTTACTCATTAACAGATGTTACCCGATACATCAGATCGGTTAAAGGGGCAAGTGTCAGAATTGAAAGATTAGCTGCTTGAGTGCCTTTACAAGTAGTACCTAGAATCAATTCTGATGTTTGAGCAACGTAGAACAGTTATACAAACATGTTAATGAACAAACTCACTTAAACAACGTACAAATCATTAGTATAATCAGAAATCTCCAGAAATAAACTCCCATATACATTTTCTAAAACCAAAAGTTCTGCCAGAAGTTCTGTGCAGAAAGGCAATAAGAAGCTTAGATGCATTAGTTTAATCAAAAGCGAGATCCTGGTCAACACAATGTACAATTTTCATGTCTGACTACAAGTTCTATACCAGGGCATTTGGATCTATATGCAAGTCCAAGTGTTGCGAAATGAAGAATGGAACAAGATCTGCAGAATAATTTGCCAATTCTCCGAGAAGAAGCAAAAATCTAGTTCCTCCTAGCTGACGAAATCGATGAAACTTGAATAAATTACTAGTAATCAGCACAGGAATTACATAGAAAAAACAGTGATATTGCGTCTGTGAATACTTCAGCACAAACAACCGAATGAAGAAACCAGAGCTTGGTTCAAGGTTTGAGACTCAGCTCTGTAATGATTTAACTAACCGTAGACAAATTTATACAGCTTCAATGTATCTATATAAGGGAAAACTGATTATCAACGAAAACAGGAATACAGAAATTCACCTAGAGATAGTTTCTTCTTTCTTCTTCAAACCGTCCTGCTGTGCCTTCTCTTTTATCTGCTTTAACGCCGTCATAATCCCTTTGATATCACTGTCAATTTCGTTCAATCTCATCAAATTCCAGAACAAAATTTGAAAAGATTAACGAAAAATAAAACGAAAATGAAAGCATACTCTGAGATCTCAGCATCGAATTCATCTTCGACGGCGCTAACTCGTCTTTTGCTTTCCGATTTTGGTACTTGCGGCTCAGAAACTCTTTTCCTTGCGCTTGATTTTGACGCTGACATTTTCTCTAGAAAGTTCAACTGTGAGAATTAGCGTGTGTGTGAGCGAGAATTCAAAATGAGTTGTACCAGATGCGAGTATTTATATTTCTTTTTGGCGCGAAATTGAGTGGATGGTTGATGAGTTGGTGAATTTTTTCTAGTTGATATATACAGACTATATATGTATTATAATACATGATCATATACACAATATACATGAATTATAAATTCGCTAACTGATTTTAGTTTAATCAGTTGGGTGGTTAAATTTGTTCTTTTACCTAAACTTTCTGAAAACATAAATGTTACTCTTACCATTTCATATGGTATGACCTTTTTTCAACTACAGATCAAGTTTAAGATGTTAATTTGACAGTGATTTTATTAGTCAATGCGATTGCAGAACACATTGAGAATAGCACATCAAATCGAAATTTAAACTCAAGATATGTAAATGCATTTGAATTCCCCAAGTGTCCATCGTCTTGTTCCATTGTCACAACAGCGTACGCATATTGCACTGGACGAAATTACACCTTCCAACTCGATCCTTAAGTTTGTACAAAATCTACAAACTATACACTGGCGGCGTTCAATGCATCAAAGAGCACTTGAGAAACTGATCTACAGACACAAGGTAACTAGGAACCCGGAACAAAGAGAAAAAAAATTGTTTACAAAGATGGTAAAATGAAGAAAGGTTGGCTCTAAAACACAGCTACAAGGTGACTCGGCCATCCATTATGCAAGAGAAAAATGAGGAGAAGCAGCTATTTACTCCTGTGTGGGTAAATTGTGTACTTGTCCTATGATGCCACCCGACCTGGCATTCTGAACTATAAGATCATAACTTCACACTTCCCCCTCACTGATGTGAAGCCAATTTCTCTTCATCGACCTCAAAAGCCTTCCGAGCTTGTTTCAGTTCCTCATTCATGGACAACAGTTCTGTACACCGGTTAAGTTTTGGCAAGTCCTGCACAGTGGAAGTATCCATCCAAAACTCAGAAACTCATACAGCAAAATTGCAGTAACATCATATCCAGCTAGTAGAGCCAATGCAAAGTGTAGCAGGACTGATTTTTCAGAACAAGTGAATGACCGTCCATATTACTTTTGACAACTAAAGACACGTTGACATATAGTCAAATCACAGCAACACAATAGAATGACACAACTGGAACTAAACACAAGGAAATAAGGCCAAGGCAACACCAAAATCTTGCAGCCTAATTCTCTCCAACCAAAAGATGGGAGAAATTTGTTGTTTTAATGATCAACATAGTAAGAAGCTAACTTATCTCGGCAGTTCTAGTTGGCACGGAAGCATCGAATAGTCCATAAGAGTTTCAGGTTTATTCAGCACAAACAAACGTGAAATTATGCTAAATATCATTTGATTGAATAGTTGACCCAACCCCTTGTTGTTTGAAGAAACCTCCACTTCAATTGGTATTTTTTCACAAAAAGCAGACATGAGATAAGAAATCCTTACCAATAGAACCATTTTCAGATCCAATTCTATCATGGTGATACATGTCAAACTATTATCTATCATAACGAAACCAATTATTTAGTGTGAGAGGAGCACTAACATGCATGAGGTAAGCCAAAACAATTGCAGCAAATAAAACCTTAAACTAGTGATTAAGCTTGATATGAACTACAAATTTTAGCTTCCATCCCACTAAACTTGGCTATCTGGACACTTGTATATGAGTTTGTTCCACTAATCGGCAGGTCCTAATGGTTCCCTTAACGTTCTTAATTGAAAATAATATAGAAAAATCACAGGACCTACCTTTCTAATTAAGAATAAGAAGTCCTCTGTCAAAAGCTTCCCCCTTTTGCTTGCAACATCCTGAGCTTTGTGTACCTACGCGAGTAGAAGAGCTTAAAAGATAGGACCAAATGCATGTGTTTCTTCTAAAATCAAATACCAATAGAATAAATTGTGCAGAATGCAAAGCTTCATGCAGGAAAATGTATTCTACAAATCTCTTAGAAAGAAGAGCACTGGAAAGTAGTAAGTTCAACTCACCATATCAGTGACATAATCCACCACGATGTCCTCCACAAGTGCCACAGTTTCCGGAAGTGGCTGACGGAGCAGCACTATAAGTTCAGTAAAGATCAAGGGATACAAATAATACCAATAACTCATACAAAATCAAAATCAGTGCAACTTTCAGATACAAAATTTTGATATTTACAAGGTAATCGACCATCATTTTTTTTTATAAACTATGAGGTAATCAACCATCATTTGTACCCAAGTCCTTTTGAAATCCAGTATTAGTTGACTGTTGACTAAATTAGAAACAATAAACATACAGCCACAAAAGGGAACATATCAAATTATCAATTAGAAAATCTTCCAGCAAAATTATCTCTGTTTTATGATGGAGTCACTAAAGCATTATGACCGGGCTCTATACTCTTGTAGAGAGGAAAACAAAGATGTGGTAAAACAGAAAAAGGACTACTTCAGCAAAAAAACGCTACTCTTCTTAAAAGACAACTAGACAACATCATTACAAAATTCCAGCTCCTGAATTTCTGTTCTTCCCTAAGAATCAGCACAGGTCCTCAGTCCTCCCAAAAGTCCCTCCAGACGTTATCGCTAAACCCTAGACACAAGCTTAACTCTGTTATCAAAGAAGATTAAAGTGTCTCCATAGACAGAGAACAGTTTTTGGAACGTTGTTAAACATAAGGCAATCAGCACAGGCCATATCCAATCTGGACCCACACAAACTGCAAATTTTCCCACTATCAGTGTATGTTTCAGATTTTATTTAGAAAAAAAAAACACTAGATAACAGCAGCATGCCATGATTCACTGGATTTCCATCAGCATAACAATTAACGAGTATAAAAACCATGGACATTCACAGATGAAAAGCAATGAAAAGATGAACACTGAAACAACGAGGCATCTTACATTGCTATCATCTCCAAAACCATACATCATATGTTGCACTGCATAAAACATAAAAAGAATGTTAATAAATAAAACAACGTGAAGTGATTTAATTTTTTTTATCATATCTATGTAAAGGGTCACTGACAGTCTTTCTGAAACATGCCACGTTTCCTTTTATGTGAACTTTCTGAAGGTTGTGATGCTCCTACTCTAGCTTTTGACGATGGCCCTGCAGAAGAGTTGTTCATTTTCTAACATCCACTTCTCAACCTGCCAAAGTTTCATTACCGTCCTTAGCAAATACCATCAATCAAGCGGATCACATTACCAGATAGATACATCACGCAAGCATCATAGAAAAGAAAATAGAAAACTTAATGCATAAAGAACATACTTCCATAATTCTTGTAATGGCTATCACCACTTAACTGCCAACAAATTAGCTCAAATTTTTCTGATTCTATAAAAAAAAAAGGGAGCTCATTATAACTGGAACACAAATTCCTCTATGCAGCACTCCAAATTAGCAGCCACTATAAACACTAATCATATGATCCACTGGACAAAATATTGTTTAACAACATTAAATGGGGAACGCGAATTTGGCTCATTGCATCAACAACAACAATTTTTTTAAAAAATCATATATCAAATGATCAACGCCCAGGAGTATGAATGTATTGAAGAAAAAAGAAGCAGGTGCAAGAACACAGAAAACATAAATTAATTAATTATGCAGTCACACTCACAGTTTTTTCTGAGAATTACGAGCGTAAAATAGAATAAGAAATCTGAAGAGAAACCTGCAAAGGTGTTGATTCCTTAGGAGATGACGAGCACAATTGAAGAAACAATTTCAATTTGAAATCCCTAATTAGGTTATTCGCTCAAATTTGGGTGGAAATTTATTTTATTTTGGTCACAATTTCCTTTTCTTGTTCAAACAGATATGTCGGTGAAAAGCAAGAATTTGGGTTTAATGGATCACAATGGCATCAAATAAGCCCAAAATTATTTTTTATTGATGGCCCAAAAGGGTGTCTCTCAAGCGATGTTTATCACTGGGAAAATTACTTGAACGAAAACTTTTGATAAAATTATTATTGATTTTAGCGATATATTTATTTATTATACTATTTATAATAATACATAGCATAATATAGATGTATTATTAGTGTATGAAAATATTTTTGTGTTTATTTGATAAGAAATTGACACAATGTATATTAATAGTTTTGTGTATGATAATTGTATTATCCATCAAGAAAACTTGTATTATGTATGTTTTATAAATAGT
This sequence comes from Solanum medicagineum, assembly GCA_026153255.1. Taxonomy (NCBI): domain Eukaryota; kingdom Viridiplantae; phylum Streptophyta; class Magnoliopsida; order Solanales; family Solanaceae; genus Solanum; species Solanum medicagineum. The sequence continues at coordinate 15,470,506 of JAPFFP010000046.1, forward strand.
TTTGTTTAATGTGTATTAAATTTATGATTATAAGTGTCCAGTAAAAAAATTATTATTGATAATGTTTACGTTTCACTTATGAAAATCTAGTCATTTAATTGCTTATAGGAATTGGCCTTCTTTAATTAAAGATCTATTTTATCTTTTGTTAACCGAGTTATGTATACGATTTCAGTCAACTAAAATATTAGATTGAGCCATGGTCTTGAATATTTGATCTTATTTAACAATTTATTTTTTCAAAAAATAGCCTCTATTACAAAAAAAAAAAAAAGAAAAAGAAAATTGCTAAATAAATTTTTTGTTATCTATCAAATATAAGTTGTTAGCATATTTGGGGATGACAATGGGATGACTGTGCGGCGGGTTGAGCTCAACTCACATTTTCTTTAAATCATTCGCCCCACTTAAATTTTTAAGTTCTTTTATTTTTTTTATTGAATTTAATATGAAAACTAAAATTCATAATTTTTATTAATTTTTCACTAATTAACTATCTTTAGTTAACATTTCAACAATTATTTCTTAATCGTTAATTAAAAGAGTCTAATTAACATTTTAACAACTAATAACTTAAATCAACTAAAATATTAGATTGAGCCATGGTCTTGAATATTTGATCTTATTTAACAATTTATTTTTCAAAAAATAGCCTCTGTTACAAAAAAAAAAAATTGCTAAATAAATTTTTTGTTATCTATCGAATATAAGTTGTTAGCATATTTAGGGATGACAATGGGATGGTTGTGTGGCGGGTTGAGCTCAACTCACATTTTTTTTTAAATCGTCCGCCCCACTTAAATTTTTAAGTTCTTTTATTTTTTTATTGAATTTAATATGAAAACTAAAATTCATAATTTTTTTATTTTTCACTAATTAACTATTTTTAGTTGACATTTCAATAATTATTTCTTAATCGTTAATTACAAGTGTCTAATTAATATTTTAATAACTAATAACTTACCGTACATGTCTAATTTAACTTTTAGGAAAAAATAAAATTAAAGTTAATATTTAATATAAAAAAGTTTACATCTTTGACTTTTACTAATTAATAATATTTAATTTTTTCGAATTTTTATTTAGTTTTTTAAACCCACAACCCACCCGACATTAATTTTAAAAATAACTATTTCAAGCCGTCCTGTACCCGCCCCCCCCCCCCCCCCCCCCCCCCCCCCCCCCACCCACATATAACGTTAAACCTGCCCCAGCCCCGCATAGCTCTAAACTCGCACCTCAACGCCCCATTGCCATCCCTAAGCATATATCAGTTTTGTCTAGAAAAGCAGAAGTTTAAAACATCTCAATAAATCGAAGACAGTGAATTTATTTAATTGATCACAAAATCTATTTTTTATGTTAAAACTGCATGTGTTGCTCAATCTTTTATTCAAAAATTATGATCAATAAATTTTTTTAATAATATTCATTCTACATATCGTGTTAAATTATTACATCTAGTGATACATTGACAAATGTTGTTCGTATTATTTAATTGTTTTTAATTTTTTTCTTTACTTTATAAAGAGTCCTCCGTAGAAATAAAAAAGATAATATTATACAATCTTTTAATTGAAAATATGTATGGCTAAATTAGTGTTTAAAAAAAAGACTTTGATCATGATTAAGTACAGTAAGTTTAATTAAACAAATGGACTTCTAGAAGATAAAAAATTTATTGTGGGAAGAACTCAACATATCCTTTGCACTTTGTTCTTATTAGATTAATTAATCTTAGTTAACTTTTTAAATATTTTCATCGATCTTGGATGGAGCCAAAGATTTACTATTTTTTTATTTTGGGGTATGATGGAATAAAACAAAATGACTCTTTAAACTGTCTGCGCTTCTTTCAATTGTGAAGTAGCAGTTAGTCAATGCAACTTTCGACGCTCATCATGCATCATTTGGAACAGTCGCACTATGTTTTTAAACATAGAGGTCAGACTGCGTACATCTAACCCCCCTTATCCCGTAATGGGTGGAAGCCTTTGAAGCATTGGGGTAATATTATTGTTGTTGTAACTTTTTAAATATTAGGTAAAATAGATCTATAATAATATGTCCAAATTAAAATGGACCACGTGTCCCTCTTATCAGTCTTTCTTGATTGTGATTTGTGTCTTTTCATTTATGAAAATCATATTTTTTTAAAAAAAAATGGTGTTTGTATCTCAGAATTTTCAACTACTAAAATTTTTTCTAGATGTAGGACCAACTTTTCCACTCAGCCCCTTTCATTTTCCAGCTTTATATGTGCCAGATTTAATATATTATAGTACAGGAAATTAAATTCCATGACCTGCCTTCTAGAATGACAAGCAACATAAAATGGAAATATACAAACTAGAAGCCAAAAAAAAAAACTCCGTTTCTTTTAACTTTTTTTAAAATATGATATATTTGTGATGACTTTTAATTATTCACCTAATTATAAGATTAAAAAATATTTAATATAATATTTTATATATTTTTAATTTAAAATCATATTTTTTTTAAAAAAAATAATTTACTTTCATATCAAAGCAACATTTATTTTTCTTACGAGAACCGCTGAGATAGTTTTTTTCTTTTTTTGACAACACAATTTTTGTCACTTTAATTAAAGAGATAGTTTGGTCCAGAATATTTGCTACTCTTTTACCCTTTTGTTTTTGAATTCCATCCCTATTATTACACCAAAAATATATAGTCATGATTAAAGCAAGAGATAACTATAATTTAGTTCAAATATCTAACAATTAATGTAGCAAATAATTTATAAAATAATGCGCTAAACATCTTACATCACAGCCAAAAGAGAGCAACATTGTCTTTTTCTCCCTCACCTACTATCCAAAGTTGCATTGAAGTCCAATCAATTTGAATTAGTTTGCTTCTAATAAAAAAATTTATATTTAAATTCGAATGTACGATCTGATTAAGAGTCGAGGAATCTCAGTTAAATTAACTTGATGTGAGAAGTACTTTATTAGGTAGCTGTGAAAGAAGAAAAACAAATATAGTAATTAGGTAAAAGAATTGAAGATTCAATGAAGAATAAATACTCAGAGAGAACCAGTCATAATCAGCCACGTTGCATTAGTTCCAAAGGAGAAAGTCCACTGTTGTAAATTTTATTCTTATAAAAACTGCTTCACCATCTTCTCTCTCTCGACTCAACCATTTCTTGTTTACTTCTTTGAAGAAATCTATTTTCTTCTCTTTTTCCTCTGTTCAAACACCTGGGATTCTCCATTTGAAGCTTGAAAGTCTGAAACTGCGATTGTTTGTTTACAATCTTTTGCCTGATTGGTAAGAATTTGAGCTCTTCCTCTCCTAGTTTGAGTATTGAACTGATTTTCCCTTGTTCTGTATTTTGGATGAAATTATAGTGATTAGAATAAAGATTAGATCTTTGATGGGTTTTTGCTGTTGATCTATATGGTACTTGAATAAATGATCTTTGTTTGTGTTAAAAGTCTTTACCTTTAACCCACCACAAACTATTCATTTTCTGGATTTTCTTGACCTTAGAACTAGAAAAGGGTTTCCTCAATTATACTTGGAAATGTCATAGCTAAAGGAGTCTTTGTTGTTGATCATGTTTCTTAGTTTTTTAAACCATAAGGAGGAGAGTTGGGGGGGTGGGGGTGGGGAGGGCTGGTGTCTGGATTGGATTGTGATTTTGACTTTGCTAAAGTAGGATAGATTCAAGATTGAGATATTATGTCAAACTGAGGCAATTAGTTGGCCTAACTATCTTTTGAAATTCAGTTCTGATTGGCCCAGTGTCACGGACTTCAACTTCGACTAAGACTTCCGGCCTCCGGGCGGCACTTTTGACTCTAGATTCTAGGTTGTGACACTAGGCTAGTTAATCCTTTTTCTGAAATTACCATTGAAGTCGTGACATTCATAAGTCCTCTGCTGATAAGTTTTATGAAAGTAACAAGCTATAGTGCGTATCGTTTTTCTGATCTAATCTCCCTTGGTGGCTATGGATTGCTTGAAACTTGGAAGCTTCACTAATCTTATAAATTGGTGTCTTTTATTCATATGCTTTGTCTTTTTGTTCTCTTCTGTTGTGTAGTGAATGGAAGCTACTAGCTAGCTTCCTTCCCACTTTTCTTCTTATACAGTAGCCTGCCTACTAATGCTCTACAATTCTATAATACTTTGATTTAAAAATCATTGTTCCCGTTGTTGATTATTGATTGTGCTTTCAGATTTCGGAAAGAACCTTGGGTTGTCAGAAGCAAATCTCATGGCCTTCGAGAGGTATTATTCAAATGAGTGGAAATCAATCCCACCTTCAGAATCATCAGACTCAGAGAAGACTTCTGCCTGCTTTGATTGCAACATCTGCTTGGACTTTGCCCGTGATCCAGTTGTTACACTTTGTGGACATCTCTATTGTTGGCCCTGCATTTACAAGTGGTTTCACTTCCAGAGTAACTCATTGTCTTCGGATGCACGTCCTCAATGCCCAGTTTGCAAGGCTGAAATCTCCCAAACAGATTTAGTCCCTCTTTATGGGCGTGGGGAAACACTGCCTGAATCTGAGCCCGAAAATAAGCTCACGCTAAAAGTGCCTCCTCGGCCACCTGCTTTTGGTCCATTATCCTTGTCAAATACCCTTAATGCTTCTCAGCAACTGTCACATCCTAGTAATGCCTATGATCCCTATGCCAGTTACCTCAACAGTTCATCGCCGCCTTCATTCTATCATGGAGACAATACAGCAGTGGGAGTATTTAATCCAGTTGTTGGAATGTTCGGAGAGATGGTCTATGCCAGGGTATTCGGGAACTCAGAGAGTTTATACACATATCCTAACTCCTATCATCTAGTGGCAAATAGTACTCCAAGATTGAGAAGAAGGGAAATGCAGGCTGACAAGTCCCTCAACAGAATTTCCCTATTTCTCTTCTGCTGTTTTCTTCTTTGCCTGTTGCTATTCTAGTTTCACTGAGGCACTCTTTTGTCCTCCCCTATTTCATCTTGTACACATTGTATACAACTGACCTTGATGAGCATCAAATCATCTAAAATCATATATCTGAGATGATAATAAGCAAAATTTTGTCTCAAGAATAATGAGTTCAAACTGCGTAAATTCATGACATTTTTGTGTTATTGTTGTCTCTCTCTGGCCCCAACATATCTTTTAGTTTATAGAAGAGCTAGCTAAGTTTATGGAGTTCTCTTTTTTTTTTTTTTTTGGTTTTCTACCCGGTGCTGGTGACCACATTAGAGTCCGAATATGAATAGCCCCATTTGTTGGACTATCTTGCTCCACATCCTTTGATGGTGTTTATGGGTTTTTCTAGTGGCAAGTTTCTTCATGTTATAAGTTAAATCACTGTTTTATATGGCAAAGAGTGCAGACAATTGTGGTTGCCTGGGCCTCTGGCCCCAACATATGCTTATCATGTTGCTTGTCCACACACACTTATTGTTACATGATATCTTTTTGAATCAAATGTTAGGTCATTTGTCCCCCTAATTAATTGGTAAGGGCTCCCTAAAATGATAAAATACTATAGCCATAATTGTCTTTACTCTAGGGAAAATATGATAATGTATTACTACTAAAAGTTGCAGGCAGCACACTTCTTTTTGTTACAAATAGAATAATAAATATAGCACCGTATGCCTTTAGATTATACTTATCATAATAAATATTATTAACAGGTAAATGACAATTTTAATAATGGCAGGCTATATTATGTAAGTTATAACTATGTCATAACCATTGTCCCATGGACATTGACATTATACTAATTAAGTTTAAATTAATTTGGACAGTTTTTTAAGCTCAAATTTTGCGTACCCAAATATAGAGAAAATCATGGCGTTGATCAAATATCTTTTTAAGATTCTGTCACATCCAACATAATTCAAGCTCATCCCCATCCATCATAGGATAAACCTTGCACTTAACAATGTGATTAATAATCTTACACCAAAATTTTCAAAGCACTCAAATGGTAGTTGACATGGTCATAGTTTTGCCAACCACACATAATATCCAAACTTCTTGTGATGATAAATTAGCCATCTTTCTTCTCATCTGAAAAGCCACATGAAGAATTACTGTGTTTTTGCCTCACCCAGTTTTCATTAACAATATTTTTCAAGATATATACTTAGTGCTTGGGTTAAATAAATTCAAAAATTAAAGCCTTACGTACCCAGCTTATTGAGACAAATAAGAGGAATGTCCAATAATACTACTCTATTTGTTGGAGGAGGGGGCACCACGGGGCCTGGACTAATAATTTCAAATTCTTTAAAGAACAAGATCGTCAAAATACATACAGTATATGGCAAAAAATGAAGGTACCCGATTTTGTTTGCATAGGGAAGAGAGGGAAAGCTTCATTTTGGAGGAGAAGAAGAAATAATTTCGGGGTTTAGGTGGGTTTAACAGGCTATTTTTAACCCGGCCCATTGAAATTTAGCCCACGTAAGAAGGAAGATGAATTTTGTAGTCCAGCTTATTTGAGCCCAACATATATTGGGCCGGTCTATAGGCGAAAGGCGAGTGAGATTGAGAGAGAGGCGAGCGAGATAAAGAGAGAGTTGAGAGAGACGGTTTGTATATATATACTTGACAAATTGTATGTGTATATCTGTCAAATAATTGTATATATGTAACTAATATACATATATATTTATATATCTGGGAAGCGAGATTGGTGAGAGGAAGGAGAGAGGCGAGCGAGATCGTGAGAGGGTAGAGAGTGGAGAGAGGCAAATTGTATATGTATATTTGTCGAATTGAATAAGTATATGTGTCAAATAATTGTATATATGCAACTATTATACATATATACTTATATATATGACAAGTGATTGCAGAAAGAGAGGAGAGCGACGAGAAAAAGAAAAAAAGAAGAGAGAAAATACAATTAAATTCTAACTTTAGTTATCAATTATAATTTTTTTAAATTATAATAATATAATATAAAAATATATTTGTATAGTTACGTAATTTATCCTTCAAGAATAAAAACAATCATGGCTGGTCTTTAAATTTTGAACAAAAAATGGTTAGCATGGGCATTTAATTTGATTGATCCCCAAATTCTATATATAAAAAAAAATTGTTGGTCATCGTGTCAAATATTTTGTGATGACTTAAGGATGAAGAAGTCAAATTATGGCAAAGAAATAATAGAACAAAGTATGTGCATGATTACTAAATAGGAAAATTTCTCTTTTTATAGACACAAGTTGAAGAAATTTATGTATTACACGACATTATGGAAAATGAAAAGAACTTTAAAAAATATGAGATGAAGACGTTGAACATTTTTTTATTTTTTATTTTTTTAAAAAAAACTTCAACAAATTCCATACGCAAGCATAGGCTCTAAAGTCCTAAAGTAACATATTTATTATAGTCAAATCAAGTTAGTTAACATGGATTGTGTTTTACCCTTAACCAGACGTCTCGGGTTTGAGTCCTTGGAATAGAAAGATATCCTGTTAGGAGCGTCATTCTCAAATGAGCCCTGCAATGTGTGATCCAATTTAGTTGGGGCTCCATGGACTCCAAACACTAGTTGGAAAACCAAAAAAAAATCAAGTCAGCCAACAAAATATTTATAAATAATATAAAAAAATGAAACAAAATAAATATGAAAAGGTGCACTTCCTAAATGTGCTTGGTTAGTTTTGAAAGAAATTTTTCCTGGTAAACCAGCAAGTGAGAAAATCTAATTACCATATTTTCCTAATTAAGTTCATATTTTTTTTAGTACTGTGCTAATAAAAGATGATTGTGCTAGTTGATGCATGTGAAAAAAAGTTTACAACATTTTCTTATGTTAATTCAAGATTATATATGATTTCATATTTTCATTATTGATTTAAACCTTCAAAAAATATATAATAAAAAAATCAAGTTTTAAACATAGAGAAAAAGGGAAAAAACCGAAAAAAGAAACATCCAAAAACATATCAAGTCAGTATCAACTAAAGAGTTTGAATTTGTTGAAATGTCAAAACATATCTAAACATTACGTAAATGTTCATAACATTTTGCTCCATTTAATAAAATAGAGAAAAAGAAAAACGAAAAAATAAACATATTCTAAATAAACTAAGGATGTGTTTGGTAAAAATATATATATATTTTTCATAAAAAACATTTTTAAGAAAAAGTTCAAAGGATAGTAATTAAGATTTTTAATAGTTTGTAAAAAATTAAAAGAAAATGTGTAAGTTAAATAAAATGGAAGAATAATTAAATACTCTCAATATATGTATTATCTTATAAATTAAATTAGATAGCGGGGCCCGCATCAGCACGGGCCCAATATTTGTTATTTTGAGTCTCAACTTGTGTGATATAGATAGAATTTGTCAAATATCATTATTTATAGCATGTTTTATACTTATTTAGATTCATAGTAATTTTTACGTAGTTTTCCAATTAAACAATATATGTTATTTCTTCTGTTCCCTTTTATGTCACGTCCAGACAAGTCGTCCAATAGTTGCCTATTTCAGTTGCTCCATAGCCTCTTCTATATATCAAAAATATTACTATTGTTAATTATGTAGATTTGTGGTAATTTTTATAAAGTTTTCTAATTAAATAATACACGCTATTTCTTTTGTCCCTTTTTATTTGATGCTGATATATTAATTCAATAATTATTTAAATTTTGTATTTGTTTTTAAAAATTTGAAGCTGTCAAATATCATAATTTATAGTGTTTTTTATACTTATCTGGACTCGTGGTAGTTTTTACGTAGTTTTCTAATTAAATAATACATAATATTTCTTCTATTCCCTTTTATGTGACATCAATAAATTGATTTCAATAATCAACTGAATTTTTTATACACGTCAATAAAACAGCCGTCGCTGACGCAAGTAGCTAAAGCAGACATGTCGTCCAATAGCTACCTATTTCAACTGCTCCAAAAATTTTAAAATCAAACCGACGAAGTAGGCACGTCAATAGACTACTGTCTGCTTTAACTGCTTAAGCAGGCATGCCGTCCAACAACAGTCTGCTTCAACTGTTGTTGTATCCTCTTATACATATAGTAAACTAGTAAACGCAACGTGGGCATTGCCTGGGCCGAATAAATACGTTTGATTATTTTTACACTCTTATTCACACGATCGAATTTAAATTTAAAATATGATATTTCATTTGTTTAAATTTGTTTGTGTGCGGATAATAGAGACATTTTAGGCTCAAGTGGATAGAGGACATTTTTGTACAATTTTTTATAGTTTAAGGATATTTTAGATCCTTTTTTGTTCCTTCAATGATAAAAATATTTATCACTAAAATTCGTCAATTTATCCTGTTCTTTTGTAGTGCTTTACTCGTGTTTTTCATTTGCCTTTTTGGTATTTCATTTTTCCTAGAAGTGAAAGAGATAATATTGAATTTCCCTTCTCATCCATCTTTTGTTGAAATTTGGAGGTCTGTTGTTACTTGCTGGTGGCGCCAGTTGGATTTTGCCTCCTCAAAGCTTGTGCGGTAAGGAGTTCTAGTGACGTTTTTAGAGGTTTTTGGAAGGCTGTTTGGATGACGTTTTGGGGCGGGTTTTGAAAGTGATTTTGGTAGGTTGATGAGGAGATTTTAGTGACGTTTTTAGAGGTTTTTGGAGGGTTGTCTGGATGACGTTTTTTTTTGGAGGGTGGGGGTGGGGGGAGGGTTTGGAGGTGATTTTAGTGGAGTTGTTCAGGAGATTTTGAGATGGCGATGTTGTTTTTCAGGCGTGATTTGGAATTTTTTTGGTGGCTAGTTTTGGATCATTTTAGTTGCGTTTGGTGGCTGGTCGGAGCCGCCATGATATGCGGGTGTGGGGAGGGGGGGTGTTCTTGACATTGGTTTGGGGCTATTTGAAGGGTTGTTCTCATGGAGTTTGATGGTGGTTTTGCGGTTTGAGTGATGAACTGAGTTCTGAAAATGCCTAAAATTGTGGGGCCCACAAAAAGCTATACGTGGAAACATTTTGTTGATTTAGTTATTTATTTTATTTGTCCAATTTTAACAAAGATTTGTTTTAAGAAGATATAGCAAAACTATAGTTGAAACAGTCGAAAAAATTATCTTATTAGGGGTGATATTTTAAAATCATAATTGAAACACTTGAAACAGGCATGTCAATTAGTAACTGTCAAAAAAAGATTTAATTAAAAAATCTATAAAATATTTTTCTTGATCCTATATGATAAAGAAAATAAAAGCAAATAGCTCAAATAGATACATTGATGAAGAACTACTTATTCTGATGAATTACGATTGGCTTTGATGGACAACAACGAGGCAACCCACACTTATATATATAGAGAGAGAGATATTAATATGGAACACCAGTATAATGTATTTCAAATTTTCAACAGTATTTTTAATTACTTTTTAAATATTCAATCAAACAATTTTAAGTAGATAAAGGAATAGAATACGTGTCATGCCCTGCGTGCACAAACATAGTGATGTGGAAAAGAAATATAAAATGTTTAGATTTGCATTAAAAATAGAATAAAAAACATTTTCTCAAAAAAGTGACATTACTTTTCCGGACTCTTCTCCCTTCCTTTTTCACGATTCATATACTCTAAAAAGTATTCTTTATTTTACATTTACTAATTATGAAAAATTCTTCCAATGCATGAGCTCGTAATTTTTTTTACAAATATAATATAAAAAGATTGATTGAGCTATTCTTAGTTAAATATTTATCCATAACGATTGTTGATTTTTTATTCAAAATATTTATAAATATATATAAATAGTATTGACACTCAAAATAATAATATTATAATTCAATGATGTGAATTGAAAATTAAAAGTTATAATTAAACTAGATCACCTAATTTTTTTAAAAAAATTATATACTAATTAATTAAAATACTAAAAAATAATTTTTAACAAGTTTTTTTTTTTTTTTAAAAAAATGTCCATTTAAAATAGATACATCGATAAAGACATATCTGTTTTATCTCAAGCTCTAATTATACAAATATTCAATATTTTTATATTATATATTTTAAATTTTTTTCTTGTCAGATTTGTGTCAACTCAAACTTTAATAACACAAATTTCACTTTTATATGTTAATAATAATAAAGAAAAAAATCACCTATCAAATTATTTAAAGGATAATCGAAAATTACTCATAAGAAGGTGCAACAGCTAGTTGCTTCAAGAATAGACCCAAAATATCATTACTTTGACATGTTAAATTTTATTGATGATAGAAGTTATGTTACACTCAAAGTGTTTCTCAATCGATTATTGGTCAAAATTAAAACTAAATCAATTTAATTTTTAAGTTTTTAAAATTAAATTAAATCAAATTCAAATAAAATCAATTTGATTCGATTTTTATCAAAATTATGAACAACCCTAATTACATTATTACATAAATAAAGGATTTTATAGCAATTGTTTAGTGGTAACACTATAATTGTTACTGTATCATATTTAATGACAATAATAAAAATAAACATTTATAACTAATACTTAACATAAATATTGTTAAAGACATTTATCCTCTCAATGCAATAATATTAACTTAATTGTAATTAAATATTTTTGTAACTAAATATTATCACTAAATAAAAAATTTATTTCTACTTAAATACTTCTCATGACACACACGCTATATATAAAAAGATCTTAATTTACATAAAACTAAAACATTAAACATCCCACGGCACACGACAATAATATAATATGATATTGTATGTTTGAAGTATGAGTATTGGTCTTTGACGTTACGTTAAAAAGAAATTCAAATTAGGCAAATGTGTCCAAAGTCCATGCATCTCTACCTTATTATATTCAAGAATCATGAAACTTCTACACATATTCTATAGTCAAGATAATTATCATACATGTCCCATCACCAAAAAAAAATAATCAATAAAAATATCTTGATTGAATATTTTGTTGTCTGTTAGAATTAAAAAAAAGTTGCATGCACTTGACAAAAAAAGCCCACAAAAATAGAGAAAATGGAAGCAAATTACACGTTATTATTTTATTTAAACAACAAGCAATAGAATACCTTTTGGTTACTCAACAAAAAACCCAAAATCCTATTTATATAGCTATGGCCACAGATGCAATTCCGGCACCGGGAGATGATCGGAATAGTCATCGGAAAATCGGAGGGTCATCGAGGACAAAGTGCCCGGCGCCGTTCTTATCGAAAACTTATGATCTTTTGGAGGAGCAAGATTTAGAGAATAATAATATTAAGGTTGTTTCATGGAATGGTGAAGGAAATGGATTTGTTGTGTGGTGTCCCGATGAGTTTTCGGAATTTATGTTACCTAAATATTTCAAGCACAATAATTTCTCCAGTTTCATACGGCAACTTAATACTTATGTAAGTATCTCTATCTATCGAATGCATATATATTTATACCATGTCATCGAAAATTCATAATATGAAGTAGTTCTTTTTCTCTCTTAATTTTTGCTTTAGTTTATAAATGGAACAAAAAGTGTATTTCTTGGTTCAATAGAGGGTAATGCACGTTGTTTCCTTGTAATGTTTAGTTTCACTTTTACTATAAGCCGTTTCATGTTAATGTTTTAGAGTTTTCTCATTTAATAATTTTTAGGCAGATAATTTAGATGAAAGACAATACAATATGCCTTATGGTTAATTAAAAAAGGAAAAATTATGGAAAATATATATTTTATTTTATTATAATCTCAAAAATATTTTATTATTTAAGAAATTTACAAAAAATTCTTCTCGAATATATCACTATCCTTTCTTGGATATATTTCTATCCCATCTCGGATACATCACTCACCCTTCAGATACATTTTTATCCCTTCTCAGATACATCCCTCCTTTAAATGATGTATTATTCGTAATTCATGAGCTATGTATTTGTAGAGTTTTTAATATATCTGTGATCCTTCCTAAATTGAGGAAAAAGAGAGATGAGATATAATTAGCTCTTTAGAGATTTATCTGAGTATAGATAAAAAAAATCACACACCAACATTACTCATCTTTTGGATTAATCAAAGGCCCAAAGATATTTCAATTTTTCAACCAAATTTTTCAATCTTTCTTATAACTGTTTTCTTATGGTATATGTAATATGTGATGTATTTGTTGGTTTGGTTTGGTATAAATTTACTGTGAAGCTAGTCTATGTTAGTGAGCAAATGTCAATTTGTTAAGTAATAGCAATTGTAGTCCATTTGATTAACTTCTGGTCATTTAATTTCCATTAATTTATTGAAAAATCACATGATTAATTCCCGTCTAATTATCCTATTGTCAAATAAGTTCGTCACAAAAACCGCAATGCAACAAAATGTGATCAAAATTTGACTTTGGAGTAGGATGGCTTTGGCTTTCAACCACTTTGACTACCATTTTAGTCACTATAAATGATGTCACTATATACCAAAATTTTGACAAAAAAAAAAAATGAAATGAGAAGACTAGAATTATTTTACAATTTCGAAATTTTTTTTAGGTCAAAGAACGCCAAGAATTTTCATTTAATTGCATGATTGTTCTTTAAATGGATTGGTCTTGTCCTTAGTAACTGAAGTTGATCCGATACTGAATAAACGAGTACCTCTTGTATTAGATGAAATAAGATTGTCGAATTGTTTTATTCTTGTTTCTAGAAAGAAAAGAATTTGGAGAAATTTTAGGTCTCATCGAATCACACGCAGAGATATTAATATCATACATAGAGCTAATGGCATTTCATAACTATTTGATTGAGCAGTGACCCAAAAAATCATATCTTCTACCAAGACATTTACTGAGAAGGCAAAAGACCTTTTGAACGAAGTTATTCAGAAACAAATGAGAGGATAAATTCTTTAAAGATGTGTCGCATAAATTATTTAATATTATAATACTAATTTCTTTATGAGTTCGTTTTTTTTTTTTCAATATGAGCATTAGGCTAGGTCAAGATCAAATCTATCTTACTATTAGAGTTTTTATGATTTTGATTGAAAATTAAAATATGTTTCACCTTTTATTTATGTATTTATTTGATTAAACTAAAGTTAAATTGTTTTAAATGAATAGGGATTCAAGAAAGTAGCATCAAAACGTTGGGAATTTCAGCATGAAAAGTTCCAGAAAGGGTGCAGGCATTTGCTAACAGAAATAACAAGGAAGAAATGTGAGCCAAGTGTTTTTCCTACTTACTTAAATCCTTGTGAAAAAAGCACATTATTATTAGCTAGAAATAATCAAGAGAATACAACAAGGCAACTTCTCATGAAAGAGAACCAAAACTTGAAAAAGGAAAATATGGAATTGCAAATGCAGATTGCTCATTTCAAAACATTGGAAATGAAGTTGTTGCAATGCCTTTCTCAACATGTGGAAAATCCACACAGAAGGTTGTTTTAGACAGACATGAATGCTTTGTATATCGAGTTGTTTTATTTCTTTTCTTAATCATATATGAATAATTAAATACCTGGCCTCACGTCAATTGACTTCACCTTTAGATGATAGGGGAACTCTTTTTTTTTTTTAAAAAAAAGGGGGAATAAGGGAGAAAATAATCAAGTCCCCTCCCACCCCCAAATCTTGGGAGCTTAGTATAGGAAATATAATCAATTAGTTGTTATATTTATCTCAACACTTTGATTAATTCTCGAAATAAAATTTTCGAAAGATGAGCTTATCATCTTTTGTTAATTTTAAAAAGCTAATTTATTCCTTTGGAATTTCTTGCTCTCCTTCTCATGACCAGATTAATTAAATAGATTATCTATTTATTTGTATTACTATGAACTTCAATTAGTGAAGTTCCCCTCAAAATGATTGTATAAATGTTATTATAAAAGAGTTCTTTATGGAGAGTAGAATTTAGTTTGAGGCCTGTTAAGTGGATATTTTGCTTAAATATTGAATGAGAGAGTGGATATAAAAATTTATAGATGTTTCTTTGACGATTGATTGGTAATAACAATTTTGACTATGTTAAACATCTAACCATTTGGTCAGAAGCTAAAACTATTTATTTTATTTTGTGTTTAACTAAGGTTTTAGAGAAAATAAGTATTTCTAAAGAGTAGCAAAGTTTTTTCCCAGAGACTAAATATTTTTAAGAAAAATATACTTCGAAGCACTATTAAAAAATTTGATCAAATACTGATTACTGCTTAAAAATGTTTTTTAAATTTATTGATCAAAGTCCAAACACAACCTTTTTTTTCAAAAGAAACATTTTGTAAACTATTGATTTATTAGAAGTTGACTTAACAAGTTAAGACTATCAATTTTACCAACAAATTTCACATTAATTTAAAATTTAGATTTCTTAAACGTAGCTGAAATTTGTGAATAATCAACTCAAGATGCAATCTATTGGATTCGAGAGCCTTTTAGCTGCATATTTCCAGAAATTGAGGGGTGATTATGCAATTAATGGAACTTCCTTTCGTCATCCTCCAAATCAGCCGAAATTTCTAAACCCGCGTAAAACCTCCCCAAAACCCTAAACACAGTGCTTCACAGAGCAGGAATTTTTCCTCAAATTGTTATTCAAATTTCGTCGGAAAATGCAAGTGAATCGCCGGATATTCCAAGCCCTAACCGGAATTACAAATCGATTTTACCATTCCGACAAGCCGAAGAAAGTGTCACTCTACTCAAAAATAAGTCCACTGGGAGACCCTGGCTGTAACGTAACCAATGAGCTTGATGAATGGGTTTGCAAGGGCAAAAAAGTCCGATTCGCGGAGATGCAACGGATCATTCTCGATCTTCGCAAACGTAAACGCTTCAGTCAGGCTCTGGAGGTATCTCTCAGTTACACGTCTTTCACTTTCATTTGAAAATTTATCTCAGGTTGCTTTGTTACTGTTTTTATTTTGCTGAAGTGTTAAGCAGCTATATTACAATATTAGGAAGCAAGGGTAGTCTACTTTTCTGCTATTTGTGTTAGGGAATTGGTGAAGTTGCTCAAATGTTAATAATTTAGAACTTGTTTTATGATTGGTGATGCCCGGACCGGACCAGCTTGCGTATACTTAGACTATTCCATGGGTACCTGCTACCTTCACTTGTATAGGAACCAAACAACTCATGGTTCTCTTTGGATTACAATAACATTGCTGATTATTTAAAAAATGAAGTGATTATTAAGTTGGTTTCGAATCGAAAATATTTTTCATGGAAGATATGTTTGTCTTATGGAAATGTTACTCATTTATCAGATTATTCTGTTTTCGGATATGTGTGTTCTTTGTTCTGAGTTGAATGGAATGACTCACATATTGGATGTTGATTGTTGAGCAGGTTTCCGAGTGGTTGAAGAGTTCTGGTATTTTCACTTTTTCATCAACTGAGCATGCAGTACAACTGGATCTAATTGGTAAGGTTCATGGGTTCCCTGCTGCAGAAAGCTACTTCAATAACTTGAGCAAAGAAAATAAGAATGATAAGACATATGGTGCTCTTCTACATTGTTATGTTCGGCAGTGCCAGAGTGAGAAGGCATTGACACATCTGCGGAAGATGGAGGAGGAGGGTGTTTCTCTATCTTCTGTGGCCTTCAATGACGTAATGTCACTGTACACCAGAACTGGTGAGTATGAAAGGATCCCTGAAATGCTACGCCATATGAAGGAAATTGGGGTTCGTCCTGACAATTTAAGTTACAGAATCTGTATCAATTCTTGTGGTGAAAGATCAGATATTGAAGGGATGGAGAGAGTCTTAAATGAAATGGAGAACCAATCCTACATTGTCATGGACTGGAACACCTATGGTGTTGTGGCAAATATATATGTTAAAGCAGGCCTAAATGATAAAGCAAACAGTTTCCTCAAGAAAGCGGAGGAGAAGATGGATAATAAAGAAGGGTTTGGGTATAATTACCTCATCTCTGTACATGCTAAACTAGGAAACAAAGATGAAGTCATAAGATTATGGTTTTTAGAGAAGAGTGCTCTAAAGAGGTGCATAAATCGGGATTATATAAATATGTTAGAAGCTCTAGTGAGACTTGATGCGCTTGAAGAAGCAGAGCAGTTGCTCAAGGAGTGGGAGACATCCGATAACTGTTATGATATCAGAGTGCCATACATAGTCATTATAGGGTATATTGATAGAATGCTATATGAAAAGGCAGAGACCATGCTTGAAGATTTATCTACAAAAGGGAAGATACTAACACCAAATATTTGGGGAAGACTGGCAGCAGGCTACCTGGATAAAGGTAAGTTTGAGAAGGCTGTGAAGTGCATGAAGGTTGCTCTTTCCTTGAAGAAGGATCGAAAAGGATGGAAGCCTGATCCTAAGGTTATCATGAGAATACTCAGTTTGTTTGGGGAGAATGGCAGTGTGAACGATGCTGAGTCATTTTTTCACTCACTGAGGCCTGTTGTTGCTGTGAACAGAGAGATGTATCATGTCTTACTAAAATCATATATAGCAGGTGGTAAAGGAGTTGAAAGTCTTTTAAACAGTATGAGAGATGACAATATTGATGAAAATGAAGAAACAAAAGTGATACTTGAAATAAACCAACGAGGTTCTAACAGTTAAATGTTCTGGAGGAATTTCCTCAAAAGTCAATTCTAACAAACTGTTTAGTCTAGTCTCGGGCATGTGTTTGTGTGTTCAGGCTTGCCATGTTGATACTAGTTTATGCCGGTCCTTTGTTGCTCCTCCTTCCATTGTTCTTTCCAGAGATCTGATCAATCTGGGACCTCTTGCTTTGTTTTCTTCTCCTCATAATGTTGTTCATTCCCTTGACAATCATTTCCAAGTCTTCCAGATCTTCCTCGTCATCATCTAATTCATTTTCTATTTCCTCAAGAAAGGTTTTGAATACAACATTTAATCTCTTCTTTTCCCTTCCATGCCTGTGAAGATAAGTTTTCTCATAAATAATAAGCTTGATTCAAAGTTCATCATATGACATTTGAATCAGACTTTCATATTCCATTGTCTCAAGAAAAGGTTGCCACACTCTAGGCAAAATCCTCAGAATTTTTCTGACTTGTTCTTCCTTAGAGTAGGATCCTCCATAAGCCGTGAGATCTCCAAAAATTGTATTAAATCTCCGGAGCATGTCTTCAATGGTTTCATCTTCTTTCATCAAGAAAGTCTCGTACTGGCGAATCAGAATATACATCCTGTCTTTCTTCACTTTCTCTGTACCTTAATGGTAGGTTTCCAACCTGTCCCACCTTTCCTTAGCATTCTTACAAGTAAAGATGATTTCAAACTGTTCCCTGCTCAAAGCACAATTGAGTATGTGTTTTGCTCTGGATGGTTTCCTTTTGTTCTTTGGTATATTTAACTGTTTTTTGCTTAGTATCAGATGCCTCACCTTCATGTTTCTCTTCCTCCTCATCAGCAGGAATTGGTAGTGGTCCATCCCGTATGATAACCCATGATTGATAATCAACTGAATGCACATATGCTTTCATCCTAGCCTTCCAATGGCGATAATGTTTTCCATCAAAATATGGTGGCCTCGAGTCTTCTGCTTGAAATATGACGACTCGCCATTGCTATTCTCACTTTCTGCTAAGCAATAACAAACTTTTAGAGAGACCAGTAGGATTGACTGGAAGGTAACATTAGACTTGGTCAAATCAGATTAAAAGAAAAATAGTACTTTAAACAAGTCTTCCCTCTCTTTTTAAAATTCAAAATTTCGCCCTCCATTATCTTTTTCCAGATTTCTCTCTCTCTCTTCCTCCATTTCTTCTTCTTTATCATCTTTGTTGCTTCATATTTCTTGTTGAAGCTCTTTTTCTTTTTTTGGTCTTATCTTTTACCAGCTATTTTGCTTTTGATTTTAAAATTTTGAAGCTAAAAGCTAAGTTGCAGGAAAGCAAATGCTAATACTTTGACTGCCGGCAATTCTTCCTTGAATATCCTTCTATGAATCTTCCTGGTTTTTCAACCTTGCTGCGACTATTAATTAGAATTTATTCATACATACAACTGCAACATATCCAGTGGAATCACACGTAACATTTACTCTAATTCAACAATACATGCTTTACACACAATGTTATCATGAAATAACTCTTTCTGCAGTTAAAATTAACATCTTGATTGAGAAACATACAACTGGAAGCAATCGGGATCACGATTTCATATAATATAGACTTAACACACAAATAAATTTTAATCAAACATACAAAGCAAAACTTACGTCTTCAGGTGATGAAATATGTTTTTTCTTCGATAAGAGGCGGCAGGTTTTTTTTTTTTTTTTTTAAGGGAAGCAGAAATAGCCCTATATATAGCCCATGTTGTAAAACTTTGCTAAAATAATTAGGTTTTCCTTTAACATATTCTCATAGTCCCAGTTTAATTTAAGTGGGTTAACATA
>JAPFFP010000046.1:15509786-15526828 GCA_026153255.1 Solanum medicagineum
CATATAAAGAATCACCTTTCTTAAAACATGATATTGTAATTTGATAGCTTTAAAAGATGAAGCGATTATAATCTAACAAAAAAAAGTTGTGTTTCGATCAGTTTGTGTATAAAATTATTTATTTGCTACTCAGAAAATCTTCTATCTTTGAATCTGAGGTTGAGGTCTAGCCTCTCTTTTCAGTAGAAGTTGAGCTCATCGGATCTGTTGTCCGTGACGTGAGTGATCCTTACCCCTACCCCTTCTTATTCCTATTTGTGACATCGAGTGCTTAAGTGAGATCAGCTTCTGGCAGGTCCTTGGACACTGACCTTTATAGTCTAGTCTATTCGGACCTCTACTAGGGCTTGAGCTAGCTGGAAAAAGAAGGGGGAAATAGGGCGATTCAAATCCCCCTTCTTCTTCTTCTTCCCACGAAACTAAAACTAAAGAATTCCTTGTAGGGTCAGCTTACCAATCACTCTATTTTCTCTTTCCTGCCTAGACCTCACGATGTACTTTCCTTTCTTTGAGCGACTGGCCTAGAACAGGCCTAAAGTGCGCAACTTATCTTTCTCTTCTCCTTTTCGTGGCTATCAATAAAACTTAACAGAAATAACTTGATGCTTTTGCATTAAATTTGAATTGTGGCCTCCCACAATTTTCTTGTTAATTTTAATTTGCATTCTGAGTGTTTGTATAAGAAAATAAGGCACAGAAAACAAAACCACAGAAGTCACAGCTTGTATATGTTTTGCTGGCTTTGCTTTCTGATAAGTCAAAATTTAGTTGATGTTAGTTTCTCATGGCATTTGCAATTATGGAGATGAATTTGATTCTTGTATGCATTCAGATTGCAGAGAAATGTGTACATTAACACAACCAAGAGCTTTCAGCTTCAACTGAAATATTTATTTTTCTACAGGATTTAAATATCCAATGACTACGAACTAGGGGCCTGCAACAGTTTATATATACACTCCAGCCCTGCTGCGCGCCTAAAAGAAGAAGAGAAGAACAATTTGGATCCATTCAAGTTTTGTTCTTGATCTGAATGACAAAGTTATCAATTCCATCTACATGCCATGCCATGTGGTCGTCTCTAAGAATGTCAAAGGGACAACCTGTACAGAACATGGAACGGTAAGACTGCAGTTTGAAGGAGATAATTAAGGAATAGAGCTTTTAAGGTGGTAAAGGAGGATTAAATAGAACAAGAGCATTGCATGAGGGAATGAATTGGAAAATATGTGAGCGATAGATTTACCAATAGGCTCGTAGCACTATCTATGAAGAATTGGGAGAGCACATGCATGAGAAGCATGGTTTCCCTCCTTGTATACAAGATTTCCACGCACATAGGTTGCCAAAACTTTCCCAGAGAGTCTTGATCCCATGTATGCAGAAATACTCTGCCAATAAAGAATAACAACAACAATAAGCAACATTTGATAAATCAAAAACAGAAGCAAGGCACTGCTGCACGTGCAACGATTTGATTCTAGTCACTTCATGCGACTGATCTGACAGCTGAGTTCCAAAATAAAGGTGATTTACTTCTAAATCTTAACCTTATTTTATCGAGTATAACCATCAAACATGTCTCCTAGTAGTCATTCCTGTTTAATAAAAAATTAAAATTTCTGCACATGCAAATCAGGTAAGAGAAACTACTTGAATTGCTAGTTTTCATGGAAACAACAGCTATGTTTACTTACAGGATGCTTAATATGTACAGGGTAGTCATTATCGAGGTCAAAATCCACATCTGGCTCCCAGACAACTATATCTGCTTGGTTCCCTACAGCAATTGCCCCCTGCATAAGAACTATAATCAAATACAAGCTACCAAGATATGGAAGTATCATAAGAATTTACAGCGACTAAACCTGCAGCAGTTCCAAAACTTCGTATGGATCATAAAAATGGAACAAATTAAAGTATCCTCATCTGACATCAACTTTTTGCAAAATTAAAGCAAAATGACACATGGAACTTGTTCAATGCCTGACAGTAGATGTAATGTTGAAATACTTCCACATGATACCTTGTTTGTTAGACCAGCAAGTTTGGCAGGCTTCTCAGCCCACCAGGAAGCTAACTGCTCAAATGTTATTCCATACTTACGCCCATATGTCCATGTCGCGGGTAGAACAAACTGCACAATAGCAACAACACATTAGAGTATTTCAAACAGATTATGACGAGTATGTTTTGATAATTATGCCAATCATTGTGTTGATTGTAATTAATTCTCTAAGTCTGTCTGAGAAAACCACAGCAGATTTGCCGATATTGACATGCCTAGGAACAATTGTGGTGGCAACAGTTCTGCATGACACACTATCAACTATCTACTGTAGGTCAGTTTGAAAGAATAATAGGAAAGTTCCTGATAAAAAGTTTATGTTGATTAAGATGTATTTTCGTATTCAATGGTTAAAAAGTATCTTTAAACTGTAGATTCACAAAAAGGACCTATATGACTTCCTTAATCTTCAGAAACAAAGTGTATCTAAGATGATATATTAGTTCTAATAGGAATTTTTTGAAGACAAAGAGTAGAAGTTTCAGAATTCGCTCTTTTCGAAATTGTTTGACTGATAATTGAAGACATCGTTTACAGAAGTGCCGTCCATCTATTATGCAGGTAAGCTTTTCCATGAATTTCGAGCAAATCATATTATCTCCAAATGGTTTATATCTGCATTGTTTCTGAGCCCAAACTAGTAGAAGTAAAGACCTGTAAAGAAGATATGCCACCCCATGCTTTCAAGAAGTCACCCTCATCTAAGAGTTTCATTTCTGGCACAGCAGGGGAGTGGTCAGAACTTATCATGTCAATATCTCCATCCTGAAATGCACACAAACAAAATAAAGGAAATTCTTTGAAAGAGGAAATATGGAATGTGATTATAGCAGTTATGGAGTTTGGAAGTTGACTATACCAGTAAAGCATCCCATAGTTTTTCTTTATTGGCCGCATCACGGATGGGTGGAGCACACTTAAACCGAGTATCTCCATCAGGAATATCTTCAGCTGCAAAAGCGAGATAATGGGGGCAGGTTTCAACAGTGATACTATCACCCCTTTGTTTGGCTTCCTATGAATATTCCACAAACAGAAGATATTTTCAGTAAAATGATAATGTAAGATATTGCACAGCAACTTTAGACATAAAACTACCAAGTGTCATGCTAATGGAAACTAGAACTAGAACGCAGGAAGCGGGAGAAACAAGCAAAGTGCCTTCCAAATATGAGTAGGTTGAAATAGTTATTTCAATATCTATGCTACTTCCAAATGAATCAATATTACTATTCACTCATCGTTCATGAAAGTGACCATATCATGATATAAACATGTGATGGTCAGCCCCGACATCATTTCCTGTAGTGCCTAAGAATAACAGAATTTATTTACGATGATGATTTCCCAATTCTTAACAAAAGTAGTCCACCACAAAGGGTAAAAGGGGTACAAAGGCAACAAATGGATAGAATGAAATGAATAAATAAAAGAAACCAGAATGTGAGAGAATGTTTTGCTACCTTAATGAGGTTTAGTGAAGTTCTAGCATCCGACAGATGAACGATATGGATATGAGCTCCTTCAGCAGAACCACCAGCCCTTGTGTCTTTTGACAATGTGATGAGCTGATTGATAGCGGCCTCTTCCCTGTAAAGAACAAAGACTTCAAAAGGTAAGATAATGGGAAAAACAGTAGAAAATAGAGGATGTAGGATTTTATTGAAAGCTGGTATTATCGACAGCTTAATGTGGTAGGGCACCGAAAATATGTAGCATTACATGCGCAAAGAGAAACACACAGAGACAAGAAAGAAAACTTCATAGTGAGAGGAACGTTTGGACCAAATTAAAAACAATAAACCATGCGTCAGTTGAAAGTAAAGCAAGAAATGTCTGTCACACCTTTTGGAAATGCATACAGACGTGTTAAGAATCCGACATAACCGGAAACACAAGAAGATTGACACGTTACCTCGACACAATTCTACTCTAAATTCGAACATATGCGAAAAGGTAATATATTTACATTGAAGCAGGCCTGGTCTTAAGATATGTAGAGTATAATCTAGCATTGTCGACCCCATCCTCCAGTTCCAGTTTTCCATCAAGATCTACTAACACTTCGGCATGAACAAGTAGGGGTCTTTTGTATCGAGCCAGAGTAGGGAGTGCTTCCTGCACAGTTAAGCATTGAATCATAAGCACAGTAGGAAGTCTAGAAAAGTTCGTCTGAATGGCCATCTGCAAAGAGACATCTACATAGCTACTGCAGAATGATCAGCAAAAATAAAAAGGAAAAAAATAATTTTTTTATACTAAAAAGAAAAAAGAAAGATTATGTACCTTTATGTGGGACGAAGTTGTCATTGGAAAGTCATTGATGCCTGATGGCACCATAAAAGACTGAAAAAAAATGAAAACGTGCCCAATCATAAATGTGACACACCAATTGAAGTCACATAGTAAATTGCTACAAAGAATGCCTAAAATGATCTCTCAAACATTAAAACTACATTGTCAATTCGAAAGGTAACATTTGGGAAGTTAATGAACTTATCCAAAAAAAGTTTTGTTTTTAGTATAGTGTATATGTCATCTATCTTTGCTCAACTGCCAGACAGTCATGCTATCAAAGAAAAGGAACAGACTATATGCTCAATCTAAGGTCTAGACGTGTAGTGCATGCATGTTTGCTAAATTACCTTCAAACCCAGAACCCCAGCATTTAGAAGTCTTTCTAGAGAACTTGCATTTTCTGCATTTTCTGGAACCAAACCTCCCCAAAAACCTGTTAATACAAGAAGTAAGTTTCATCGTACTACAACATCAATCAACCAAGAATAAAGCTGCACAATCATACCAACATCCACGTAGACCCTCCCTTCTGCAGCCTGGACCTACCAAAAGAACATTAACCCTGATTATATCTTGTTCAATATGACTACACCTACATGAATCTAGGAACTTCTGTAGGCATTTTTACATGTTATTAGTTTAGATCTCATAAAACCTCACAGATATTTAATGACCAGCTGACCTCAACAAGAAGAAAAACATGGGAACTAAAAATCAGACGAGAAACAATAGTTGCCTTTGATAAGTTAGAAATAATTACCCTGTCAAAAATGTTCAGCAAAAGAAATCAAAATCTATATGGTAAGCTTACCTTAAGTTTTAAAGTTTCTTCAGAAACTGTTGATGGAGCACTATTAAGAGGCATGTCAACTAATGTGGTTACTCCTCCTGGAAAGAACATAGTAATACAAAACAGAAAATTAGGTTATGCTTAATCTCACACACGTGAAAAGTGAACATTGAATCCAGCAAAATAAGGTAGTCTGCAAGTTCAAATTTCAAATATTTTAGAAGAAGATTTAAAAGAACAAACTCATAATAGTGTCATAGTTATCCACATTCAGAGCTATCCGTCTCAAATAGTTTTAAGTTACATATGAAATGCTTGAATTTGAGTCCACATACCTGCAGCAGCTGCTTTTGTTCCTGAAGGAAACCCTTCCCATTCTGATCTTCCAGGATCATCAAGATGGGCATGCCTAGAATAGACAAAGTAATAATTAGAAACAAGGCTTTATGAGTTAAACCTTATCATCTAGTTTTCATACTGGCAAGGAAGCACAAATAAGCTCAAGTATTCCAAATTGATCCAGAACTAAAACAAGCCAAGTATATGATTTTAGCCTCCCATCACTGCTCTGCAAAATATTCTACTTTATTTTTAACTCCCACCCTCCCTGGGAAAAATTAATAATATTTATGCTTATCCCCCACACAACTCGGACTTCTAAAATACCAGTTGGAATCTAGTTAGAGTATCAATCATCGGCTATTTGTGAGATGAAGTCTCATAAAGAACTAGCATACCTCCTGGAAGAAATGTGATTTATTTTATGGATTAGTGTTGGAGGTAGGAAGTCAATGACATAGAAAACACTTCAGACAACTAGAGCAGGTATTCCGGATATAAGTAAAGCAGGGTAACTGGAAATGGCCTTTAAGTTTTCTGGTACTCGTGCAAGTGGAATTGGATGTAGGAGTGGTTGGTTGAGAACCCAAAGCAGCATCATTGAACTATAAAACCAAAAGGGTGATTGTCTAATAACTGCAAACTTTTTAACCTAGTTCAACTTATCTAGGCAGTCATTTTGACTAACAGCATGCTTCAGGACTTGGCATATTCTTTCCAAGGGACAGCTTTGTACGATTATAGGTAGCTAGATGATGACAATTAGTCCTTCCATTTTCTCCCTGTAAGATTCATCTTATGCTCAGCTGAAAGTCTTTCAAGGATCCATCAGTTAAAGACATACGGTACTCTTACAGCGATTTAAATCTTTCAAAAACAAATACAGAACTTCATAGTAAGGAATTCACAATCAAAATTAGTAGATAGACATCACACTTAATCAAAACCCATGTATAGACAATCCAAAGACATCAACCCTTCAGGATGATAATACTTCTCCCTCTTACTTTCCATGAATGCTATCTTATGCTAAAATATGAGGCAAGCACCATATGAATTAAATCAGAGTTATAAATGCCTAAAATGAAAGAGAACATTAAAATTAACTCATATTCAGGTTCGACACCTTTATCAGTATGGAATTTCCAATAGTAAACAGCTATGATATCCTGTTTTCTTGTGAAATAATATCTCAAATTTCTCATTGGAAGGTCTGAATTTTCTTTCCACACAGCAATTCCCATGGTCTACTATTAATTCATAGCCGTTAACAATTTTTTAAATTTAATTTGCTTTAAAGTTCTCCATGACAGGTGACAAATTTAAGAAACAATATAGAAAGGCATAGCTAACATGAGAATAGAGTTTTATCTTACACATCAATAAATCCAGGCATGACCACAGACTCCCCATAATTGACCACTGTGGTTATCCAAGAATTTACATGCCAATTCTCTTCAGCAACAATAGATATAATTCTTCCTTGCTTTATCTCAACTGTTTATATCAGATCAGGAGAAACAGTTTGTCACCAGGAATGAGATCAAGCAGCTAATAAGACTACTAACAACATGTGACAACATAGCATGTCAGATACAGCACATCTTTATGCTCTCATAATCTGGTGGTGTAGAATTCTCTATCTATTATCTGAAATCAAAGAAATTTAAAACTTAGTTTAACAAACCTGCACCGGAAATTGTCCCATTTGGAGTCACAATACGTTTGCTGGCTATCCAATAGTGATTATGAGGCAGAAGGCTGCAGTCACTTGAGGGAAGCTGAGGTATAAAACAATAAACTTTCTTGAGGATCATTCAGAATTGACAGAACAAAAAAATAACTGAGGACAAGGAAAAAAACACATGTAGATGGCTATTTTGCAATATTTTTCTCCAAAAAGTAAACAACAGGATATCATAACTAGACAGCTAAATGAAAAACCATTAGGAAAAGTTTAAAAAAAACATAAGCTTGCCTCAAGACTCTTACATACTGCATGCAGGCATGCTAAAATTTGACCAACTTTTTAATTCATTGAGAAAATTTACCCATTCAGTGGTTTCTCTTTTCGATTCCTGTATGTTTAGTAGTAAATCTAAGGAGGATCCAACACAGAATTCTTTCCGTAGTTCTTATGGCAAATCTTTATCCATCAGTCCTCCTTCCATCATATAAACAACATGCAAATGGAAATCCAGATCCACAGTACTTAAGTTCTTCACATGCAAGAAATTCATGAAGAATCTTTCTGAATTTGTGACTAATAAAATAAAAAAGGGAAGATTTTGAATTAAGATTCTATCATCAAATCTCTTCAGCTTATCTTCAAATTAAAACAAAAAGGCCCCTTATTGAAAAAGATTCTGTTCCCAAACAGACCATCCAAAAACAAAATCACACAAATGTACAACATATACATAATCAACAACTACATATCCCATGGTAACACAGTCTAGATTCCGGTGTGTGTCTTTATGGGTGTTAAGCAAGATTAATCTTTTCCTCATTTATGAAAATGGGTAACCAATAGATTTTCTTTTTATCAACCTCACCACCCCCAACCCCACACCACATTTCACAAAAGGGGATTTTTCTGCACAGGAAAAAACTGGCATTACTACAATGGCATATATCAAAGAGAAAAAGAGTAAAAGCATAAAGATCAAACCTTTTTTGAGAAATCAAAGTAGAACAGAAAAGAAAGGAAAAGTGGCAGCAGAGCCAGAGAACCCCTCTTTCCAGATTCCATGTTTCTCGGCTAACCCTCAGCCTTCTTCTCACTTGTGTATGAACTCTTGTGCACAAATGGCTTACACTTTATACAGCCCAAAGTTTGTTTTTTTCTCTCCACTTTTGGTTGTAAGTATTTGTGACGTGGTAAAGATGACCAACCAATGGGACGCACAGATTTCCACCTTATATGGAAGTAATAAACAATGACCACAAACTAAGAAAATACTACAAAACAAAAAACAATCAATTAACAATGGGCTGCTCAGAGGACCAAGAATCAGGAATCTGTTGAAATAATGCCCATAATGCACCAGCTCCTGTCACTGCCAACCAATACAATAGTGTAGAACTCAGTTGCTCTGCTTTCCAAAATTGTCACCGCACCTATTTGGAGTTTTCTAAAAATACACTATTTTTGAACAACTTAGTGATCTTTCTAAGAGTCCAAGCCTTTGGAGGTAAGGATTGGGGAAAAATATAGTATAATTGTACAAATATTTTTTAAAATAGAATTTCTTCAAATTAGTCGGATTTCAAACCGAATAAGAATATGATGCGTAAAATTTATCTACATATTATATTTATATCAAATTATATTAATTTACTGTAGTTAAATTAGAATTAAAGTGAGAAATATAGAATACACGGGACGACATCTATTATATATATTTACTAAGAAAAAAAATATTTACACAAATTCCTTAACATACTCTTATTTTGCTAGACTGGGAAAAAATAATTAATATGAGAGAATATATGTTGAAAATATTTTCATAAAGATGCGCCCATTGTATCCAAAACTATATAATACTACCTAGAAAGAGTTCTCATACGTTTTCAAAAAGAATGCGGCCTCTTTTCATCCTTTATACGTCTAATATTGTCTTATTTTAATTTGACAGGTTAAGATTTATAAATTTTGTGATTTTATTCAAATATATATATATATTATATGACCTTTAAGTAAAAGTGGAAGAAGCAAATTGAATGATGTCGATTATATTGGACAGATTTGGTGAACTTTTTGGACCACTTATAGGATTCATTCATTAAGCTAATTTGTTGATCTTCTGTCCCCTATATTATTTTGAGATATTCAAAAATACTTGTTAATTTTATGAAATCAAGAAATAACATAAGATGGACGGAGGAAATAATTAACGCAGGATAAAAAGTCATTGAAATGACATGAAGAAAAATGTCCTAAAATATGACAAGATTAAATATAGTCATTGATTTTAAAATTTGAATGACAGAGGGAGAGGGAGTGATGGTCAAGTGTATTTAATTAAACGTCCGTGAATGAATCTCGTGATTGTGCCTAGAAAAGCAAAAATATACGCTTAACAGCAATACACATATATATCATACAAATTTAAAATATAATTTTTTGTTTTTTTTAAAAAAAGGCACATACTATGTACTACTTTTTATTTAATGAAAAAAAAATATTAAATATGAATAAGTTCTCCTTTTTGAATTGAAGAGTTATTTTTAAAATAATGACAATGTTTGTCTACAGGTTTTTTCTTTGTGTGTACCCTACAGCATGATCTAATGGTTTAGGCTTGAAGCTTTCATGTCGAAGATCTCAAATTTAAAATTCCTCACACCAGATCTATCTAATACGGTATATTTTATGAATAATTACATAAAAATAATAATTTATGTATGCGCACCCAAAATAAGAGCGATTGTGACTTCTCCTTGTTTTCCTTTTCTGCTGTCATGTTCAAGCTGTGTATGGAGTGCTTAAAGAGTAGAAAATTCCAACAAACAAGTGACCAATTGATAGTGAAGGTTACCAAAAGATTCCCACAAGCGGGTCCATGTGAAATATTTAGAATATCTTCCCTTTTTATTAGATCCTATATGTGGGCCCTTTCTCCTCCTCGTCGTCTGGAAGATTCATTGAAGATTCACTAATACACCAAAAGTATGCTTGGTGCAAAGTATTTTTGACTTTTCCACTAATTTTGAGGAGGAAAAAAAGAAACACTTTATTTGTCGTTATAACTAAAACTTTAATGAATGGTGTATGCACACATTTTCAATTGTTTATCTATTATTAATAAAAAGAGATTAAACAAAAATGATTGATTACCAATAAGGGGATGACAGTCCTCATAAACTTAAATCACATTTTCAAGCAGATACTTAGAATTTGCAAGACTACTTTTGCTAAATTTAATATGTGAAATATAAAACTTATATTGAAAAATGTTATAAGTTATAATTTTTTATATTAATATAATAAAAATATATATATTTTAAAATATTGGTCAAAATTCATATGGTTTAACCTCAATAAGTGAAATAGTGAGAAGTAAAAGTGAACAAAGGGGTACTTAAAATTCGCGAGAGCACTTTTACTCAATAAATGTTTTTTTTAAGAATTTTATTTTTTGTAAAAAAAATATTTTCTAATATTTAGGGATGGAAATGGGGCAGATGTAAGGCGGGGCCGAATTGAGCTCCGCCTGCAAATTTTGTAAACCGCTCCACCCCACATAAAACCGCCCCGGTTAAATATTTAAGTTAATTCATAATTGTTTTAAAAAATTTCACTAATTAACATCTCAACAACTAATTAACTATTTTTAGTTGACTTTCAACAATTATTTCTTAATCGTTAATATAAAGTTTCTAATTAATATTTTAACAATTAAAAATTTACCGGACATGTCTAGTTTAAATTTTAGGAAAAAAATAAAATTAAAGTAAATATTTAACATAAAAACTTTATATCTTTAATTTTTACTAACTACAAAGATTTAATTTTCTTCGAATTCCTATTTAATTTTTAAATTCGCAACCCACCCAATTCCACATTAATTTTAAAAATAGTCACTTCAACCCACTCTGCACATACCCCACCCCACAGAATTTTAAACATATTCCACCTCGCATAGTTCTAAAACCGTCCCGCCTCATTCAATTGCCATCTCCACAGTGATATTTGTTTTTCAAAGTGACAAATATTCTAAAGATTGCTGGTCAAAATTTTAAATTAAATAAGGTTTTAACAATAAAAATATTAAAAAGTTTGTATATAATATATAAGTAAAATAATATTAGTTGGACTTTCATTCTCCTTTCTCTTGAAGGTGAAGTTTGGCGGTATTCACTAAAAACAAGTGATTATAATTTGATTATGTGACACTTAACAAGAGATTCCCATAAGTGGGTCCAAATGAACATTTAATTATTTCATTACATCCAAAACGTGTCCTCCCTAGACTGTGAAGATTCATTAAAGTTCCACTAATTAATTAATTAATTAATTAGATTCACATATGAAAAATCCATTGTGCATATTTTATTCATCAATTTTTTTTTCTATTCGATGTTTGATACTTACATTGGAAGCACTTTCTATCAAAGGCAATTTCATATTTAGAGAACTCAAATTCGATACCTTTTAATTGGGTAAAACGCTCCCGAACAAAGGTAATTTCATACCTAGGGAATTTAAAATTCGAGACTTTTTAATTAAGAATGAAGGAGTACTTACGACTCCATCACAATCCTTATTGATTTTATTGACCTACTATGATAGTCTTCGATGACAATTTCTCTATTTTTTAAAACATAAATAAAAGTTAAATATATGCATGTTTTACTTTTTCAGACTTTAGTGCTAAAAATTCATGAATCTGTTATTATTTTAATTCGTTATAATAATATTTTTTGAGTGTGATTCTAAATGACTTTTTTCTTTTAACGAGAAAATGAGCATTACACTTTCCAATCTTTTGTTACAAACTTTCGCCATCTATTTTTACTTGTTCACTATATTAAAAATAAATATTTAATAATATTTATTTACTCTAAAAAATTAAGAGATAATTTTACACTTAATGTTAAATTTTTTCTTATCATTACATAGAGTCATTTTCCCTATAATCATTTAAAATTTATTAAATATAAATTTTAAAATGATTTAAATTATATTAAAACCATGAATATATTAGTTCATATAGATGTTATGAATTAATATAATTGCGTTAATTATTTAAGTTTAATAATACGAATTTAATTAAAATGCAAGTTAATATATAGATTTCGGCTATAATAGATGAGTCAAATTTAATAAGCCTAATATCATTTCATACTAGAGACCCATCTTGATGTCACATGTCAAATGACGTGACACGCCAAGTCAAACAAAAAAGCTAATAGGATCATATCATGTATCAAAATGACAACCTCGCTTCATTAAAGTCTAATATGTCATGTCACTTAAATTTGATTGGCTAAAGGAAAGTCTTTCCTATTATAGTTCCTTTATTCGACAACTATAAATAGGAGTTTTATAATCTAAAAAAGGGCATCAAGAATTCTAATAAGAAGCTAGTGAGAGCTCGTGGATCAAATGCCACAAATTTAAGAACAAGGCGAACAAGTTTACATCAAGTTCAAGTACATATTAAGTTCATCAAATCCATAAATCAAGATCAAGACCACAAGATTCAAGATTAAGCCCCAAAAGCCCGATTCAAGATCAAATCTATCAAGTTTCATAAGATTCAAAATCAAGATAAAGGGCCCTTGAATTTATATTTAAAAAGGCGAATCATATGATTTATTGAGATTGTAACACTTACATTTGAAATCAAATACTACAATTGTTGCAATATTTTCATTCTTGATTATTATTTTCTCGACGTGAATTTTCTCGTCTGCATTCCCTATTACATTTTTCAAGACATTGTATTTATTATATTCAAAAGTAATTTGGTAAAATTACCCTTATCATTTATTGCTTCTTAATCTCATGCCAAATCAATAATGGATAACTATTATTGGACGAAGAGAGCAAAACATTAGTTTTTACATCATATAAGAAAAAAAAATTATTATTAGTATTTGATGTTAGTGGAAAAATTGTCATATTGAGGGAAAAAAAATTAGACACGAAACTAGCTAAAGCATGCACAATGAATAGAGAAAAGAAAGTATTTATTGGGTCTCTAATTGGTTATATATTTCCAAAAATATGATGTGCAAGTTGTTTTGTCCTCCTCAAGAAGCCATTTTTTCTTGCTTATCTTGTTGACAAATAGACTAAATTGGTGAAATAAAAAAAAAGAAACAAAAAGAAGAAAACACCATTATTGGTAGAAACAAAACCGAGTGGTTAATTAACTTTGTTGCTTATGAGAATTTATAGTGTGTTTGGCAAAGCTTACAAAGGTTAAATTGCTTTTTTTTTTTTAGAGCGAGAATTGATGATTTAATTTTTAATTTTTTTAACATACTAGAAAACAATGTAAGAAATTCCATAAATCGCGATATTTAATAATACAAAATATTTTAAAGGCACATGACAAAATTAAAGTTAAGGAGAAACCAATTACACTTTTGATATTTTAAAGATGGTCATGTGAATTGAGACAAAAGAAAAACAAAAACCTATTTATGTGATTTCTATGGAATACAACTAGTACTCTCTTAAAATACTTTTTATTTTTTTTTATAAAAATTATATTAAGAATTTTAATTCACTCTCAAATTTCAATAATTATCACAGAAATTGAGAAAAACAAAATAACAATTAAAAAAACTGCTTAAATAATTAGGCGGAACAGCTCTTACGTTATTTCAATCAACACAAAAATAATTTAGTGAGATATTAGTGAATATTCCCTCTTTTTTACTTACCATATTTTTCTTCACGAAACTAATTTTACAGTTAAATTAAATTAATATTTTGATTTTAATATTTGAAACAATACAAAAAATATCATAAAATTACAGTCATTCTCGTATTACTCTAATATCATCTTAAATTATTAATCAAAGTTCAAATAATTTAATTTTGAAAAAGCAAATTAACAACTAAAAAGAAACAAAGGGCGTATTTAAGGGAGAGTTTAGGCAACACGGCTCTTCTTTGGCTCTCTGCAGAAAAATTTTAAGTCCTATTTTATATGATTTTTTTTAATTGATTTAAAAAAATAATATATTTTTAAATAATTTAATTTTAAAATATTTATCAATTTTATTTCAAATTAAATTAATTCAATACTCTAAATTTTAAAATATTTATTAATTTTATGTTAAATTAAATTAATTGATATAAAATGAGTCGAATTAAAGAAGCGGTTTAAATGTAAGAAAGAGGGTGAGTGTTGCAACTTCCAAACTAGTTGGGAATTGGGATGATACGTTTGCAATACCTCAATCATGTATGCTGTCATTTCGCTGGAAAAATGAATATGTAACTGTTTCTTGTTTATTCCGACTAGTACTATCTCTTTTTTAAAGGAGAAATTGCGTTTTCAAACTTAGTTTAGAATGTATTTGATACGAAGGTAAATATTTTTTAGTATTAAGAATTATTTTTAAATTTGTTTATTTTTGATAGATAATAAAAATTATTATTTTAAAAATAATTATATATAACATAACAAAATAGTAAGATGATGTGGGGAGTGGGGTTTCGTGAAGGGATGCTCACGAAAAAGTTGTATCATATTATGTTAAATAGAAAAAGAAAATCATATTGGTTCCTGAAACAGGTATCTGGTGTGTCCAAATACATGTACCTCAGATAGATGGCGTCAAAAGTAGGAGTAATATATTAGATACACAAACCCTCTCCTTAGATATATATATTTCAAAATGTATCTAGCATCCAAGATACATGTATCCAGTGATTCGCATGCACCTGGCACCTTGCCTCTCTTGCTATGTACTTGCATTTCAAAGAGTTTTTGGTAGCAAAACAACATGTATCTAGGCATACCTGACTTGAAATCTGATATGAAATATATTAATTAGTGAGATAATACATAGTAATTATTTCAAACTATACAGAAAATTAGTAAACATGGTAGGAATATTTGTGTAATAGTTTTTCCTCCACTATTTTTTTTAAGGAAAAATATATTGGTAATCCCGTGTCTGTCGGCCCAATTATGATGAAATAGGCCCATGCTGAAGTTTCTTTCCTGGTCAGGCGTCGGGCCACGTAGGATTTGCATCAAGTAGCCTATTATACATGTGATATTCAAGTTTTGGCCAAATTTCAGACATGAGCTACTACTTGTACTCAAGTGAATGACAATGTGATGCCAAAATTGTAAAATTTGGTCAAGGTTATAGCTCAATTTGAGAAAGACATAGTGGAAGTTTAGATCAAATATGACTTTAACTAGTTTTTCCAAATGTGATGCCAACAATGTGAAATCCTGGTGTACAGTATACAAGTTGATGACTAATGAAGAGATGTGGAGGAACAACTTTTTGTTTTTGTTTTGTGCATCTTTATGGATAAAGGATAAGGAGTACTTTAACAGGTTAATGAGATAACTAATGTTTTGGGGTGAGAAAATAAGCTTTCTTGGGGTAAACTTAGAGTTCTTACCTGGTGGAGTCGATAAAGATAAAAAAAAAAAAAGCAAGTCCGGTGCACTAAAGTTTTCGCTATGCACAGGGTCCGGGGAAGGGTCTGACCACAAGGATCTATTGTACACAGTTTTACCTTGCATTTCTGCCAAAGTCTGTTTCCAAGGCTTGAACCCATGATCTCTTGGTGATATGGCAGCGTTTTTATGAGATGGGTCTATTTATTTTCTCGTCTTTTGGCTTCAGGTGGCATGCTAAACTTCAGAAGCACCATAATTGTGTGTTGCTTAGTGTTACATCTCATAAGGATTCTGCATATGTGACTATGAATAAACAGTCTCTGCTCAAACTAGCTACCAAGAATTATACATTGAGACAGGAAAAGGAGAAGCTATTCTGCTGTTTATCTGATGTGCAATGGGAGTTCTGCATCATTATAGAAACATCATTCATTTCTGCGAAGTCCCAGTAATATGGATTAGAAGAAACAAGAAATTCGAACCTAAAGGATATAGAAACAAGCCCCGAAATGAATCATGAGGGAAGCAAGTCCTGAGTTGCAAGTGTTTGAGCAGTTGACCCTTATGAACAGTTTAAAGTACTCTCAATGTAGAAACATACAAAGATTAATGAGATTTAACACTTGATCAGATTTTGAAGTTTAAAGTGACCAACCAAGTAATGATTTAATGACAACTTCTGGACTTAAATGAAAATGCTAGTAAAAAGCATCTTCATATCCACAATTGACAATGTATTTTGATTGCTGAATGTGTATGTGAAAATCTAAGATACTCTTCGGTAATTTAGGCTTCAGTATAGTTAGAGATTTATTCAATAATCTTGTTTGTTGCATGGACTATAGTTAGAGATGAATCAAAGAAGCGACCAAGTTATTAGAGGTCGCCATGTTGGATCACTGCCATATGTAGTGTTAAATGAGAAGGATATGAACCTCCATAGCTAGGTTCAGATGAATGTGATTTTAAGGAAGAAGAAGATGGAAGTAATACTATCTTTATGATGAAGTCTCACTCTTAAACTATTCCTTAAGATATGCTCATGATTGCTAATGAAGTGTTAACAGAGGAACATAGTTATGAAGTGAGCTATTAAGCCCTTGTTGAAACATATACATGTAAGAAGGAATTTTATACCGTCATCTGTCACCTGCATACTCAGGCCTTCCGAAAACAACCTCTCTATCTCTATGAGATAGTGGTAAGGTTTGCTTACATTTTACCCCAAAAACCCCAATGTGGAATTTCACTGGGTATTTTGTTGTTTGTCACTTGAGGGTAATGTTAGAGTTGCTATTTTTTTTCATCTGCCAATCACTGTTACTGAATGTCACCTGAGTGTAATTGTAATGCTAGAGTTGCCTCCATCAGACTTGGACATCAGGGAGGTACTTGGCTAATTATCTGTAACCTGGTATTCCAGAAATCATGATGGGGG
>JAPFFP010000046.1:15534529-15549077 GCA_026153255.1 Solanum medicagineum
TGGTTTTTGGTTGGGGAAAAATTGAAAATGAAGAAGAAGAAGAGGTTGGGGTTTTGAGGGAATTGGGGTTAATTAATCTTTTAATTTTTTTTTTTAATAAATGTATTATTTTTTTATTTTTTTTTAATTTTGTTTAAAAATAGTTAAAAATAAAAATAAAGCCCCGTGAATAAATTGACACCGTGGAGGATAAAAATTGGGTGTCAACAATAAGAAAGGTATTATATTTGTTAGAACAACAATAATCGAATTCATAAAAAAGGTTACTATTAAATTAAAATTGTATTACGAATATTGTTCATATTGATAATATAATTTGTTTTATGTAAAAGCATATATAATGCACTGACACAATTTTAATATATTAAACGTATAAAATAATTTAAATAGTGTTTAAATATTTAAAATTCAAATATAATATTTTTGACACAATTGATAAAAATAAATAAAAACTACAATTATAATACATTTTGACTTCAATATTTCATATGTATTATAAACATTTTTAATGCATGTGGAGAATATAAATAATATATTTTTAATATAATAATTATTTTAATATTATTAATAAGAGAAAATAATAAAAAATAACTAATACGTTTTAAATTTAATAAATAATACATATTATAAGCATCTTTCAATGCGAAAGGTGAATTTAAAATATTTCAGTATGATTTAATTGATTTTACATTATTAAAAAATGTATTATATTTTTGAAATAATAATAATAAAATTCATAACAATATATAATGTTAAATATGAAGAGTTGAATGGAGAGGGAGAAAGAGACAGTTAAGGGAAAAGAAATAGAAAGAAAAAATGGGTGCTAAGAGAAAAAAGAGAAAGAAAAGGAGAAGGAGAAGGAGAAGGAGAAGGAGAAAGAAAAGAAGAGAAGAAAGAGAAGGATATTATTATAATTTATTAATAAAATATGCTATAAATCGTAATTAAAAAAAAGTACTCTAAAAATGATAACATTTGACATATAATATATCATTTATGTAAATATTTCTATTAAGTTTCCCGTAAAAAATAGTCCTGTCAAGTACTTCATTGAACCCAAAAAAGAAGAGAATGAATTGGGCCTTCAAAGTTTGTGGCCCAAATTGCAAAGGAGAAGAACCTTTCATCATCCGAGTCGGGTTTTATTAACATATAAAACTACAGTTTCTGTTGAATGTTTCTCAATCCTTCGGTATTTTGATATTAGCCGTAGTGAAGAATCATCATTCAGCAAAGCTAAAACCCTAGGTTGAGAATTGAAGTATTGAAAATCTGTAACAGCAATGCCGCAAGTGAAGATCGTGGCTAGGAATTTCATGGACATGGTGGCTTCATTGCCTGTGATGAAACTCGACATGCTTTATGACAATTCCTTTATCTGTGAAGCCATTCTTAGGTATTCTAAAATCCCCAATTTGATCGAAAGTTAAGAGTAATTAGTTGCGCAAGGATTTGGTTATATGTTTAGCAATCGCTTTTTTTTTTTTTTTGGATTACTTATTGTAAAAATGGATGTAAGTTCACCAATTTGGTGATATATGCTGTGTAAATTAGAATGTAAAAGAAGTTAACTTTGTCCTTGAACTTATTATTCTGGAGAAATGAACTTCAAGCTGTAGCCCTAGATGGATGGAGTTGATCAGCAGCAGGTGCTGACACAAGTATAAACATACACAAGCATAAATTGAGATTGGTTAATGTTCTTAGCACTAACTGTGTTCACCTCAAGCTATTGCAAGGAAATACTATGTGAACTGACAAGAAATATGCTGTGAAACTTTATTTTAGAAAAATGACGGTGGGTCTTGTTTGTAGTGTAGTCCTACAAAGTGATTATATTTTGAGTATGATGGATCTAACGAACAGAATAAGTTTCAGAGGACCTTTTTTATACGATGTAAATTTGTAGATATATGCTGTTTATGATTAATTATACATCTCTGATCAGAGTATTTGAAAATATGAAAAATAAAAAAATTAAAAAATTAAAAGGAAAATCTCTTTTTGTGATACTATTTTGGAATGTGCTATATTATGTGCTTAATTTGTTCATTTCTTCTGGAAGATCGTTACCTCCCTTAGCGAAGAAGTATGTGCTGCAATTGTTGTATATAGACATACCCATTTCAGCC
Source organism: Solanum medicagineum (assembly GCA_026153255.1). NCBI lineage: Eukaryota > Viridiplantae > Streptophyta > Magnoliopsida > Solanales > Solanaceae > Solanum > Solanum medicagineum. The sequence goes on from JAPFFP010000046.1 coordinate 15,536,665, forward strand.
AAGACGATGGAGGAGTGGGTGCTTCCAGATGGATTCTCAAAGCATAAAGTTGCCATTGATAGATTGATACAGCTGAGAGTAATGACAGAAACATTGGACAGGTAACTGAGGAGACTCTTCTCTTTCTTGATAGCTACTATATTTTCTTGTCAATAGTGCTGCTTATTTCAATTGAGTTATGAAAATGATGGTTAAAATTCGGCGTGCCTTAGCTAGAAATTGCAATGCTTCTCAGGCAATATAGTGAGGTTGGAGTTGTACTAATATAGGAATAGAATAAGGATCAGTGAGCCTGAACACATAATTTTACGCAGCTAATGTGTTTCGAGACTTCTAGAATCTACAGATTTTAGCTTCTACATCTAACAGTACTTTATGTATAGTCAAACCTCTCCATAACAATCTTGCTTCTTCCAATATATTTTGGATTTAATAGTGATCGACTGTCAAACTCCTTTAACAACATTTCACATTCAAGTTTTATTTTGCTGTTATACACCAAAAAAGACGCAAAAAATCTAATTTTTCATGTAACAGAAGTTGATAATCTTATTTAAATTTAAATTCTCAGAAGTTTTTATATTTCAGCAATTCAAAAATAAAGAAAGCTTATACCTCATTAATTAGTTTTGACCCTTTCAAGATGGACTTTTTTGTCTAATAGGATACAAAAATGCACAAATATTTCAATGAAAATTTATTTAATTATCGAAGTATTTACCAATGAATATTCTTTGTCAAAAGTGGTGTAATGTATTAAAATTTTAAAAATTTTGGTCAGAAACCTGTTGTTAGTTAACCTAAAGATTGTATTTCTAAATGTGGCTTTACAACAACAACACATTCATTACTTTCTGTATTATGAAAGTAAATGCCTAGCAAGAAAAGTGGGAAATTAGTAAATTAAAATCAATTGATATTTGAGCAAGATTGTTATAGAGGGGTGATTTTACAAAGAGCGTATTGTTGTAAAGATGGTTGTTGCTGTTATAGGGAAAAAGCTGTTATAGAGAGATAAAATATAACATAAAGAAAACGGTTCTGAACTAAATATTGCTTTAATAGCGAAGTGTTGTTATATGTTGAGAATCAACTTTGGATTTTCTCCTTAGATAGTGACTACCAAAGAAGGGTAGGGGTTTTACTTCTATGTCCCAGTTCATCAAAGTTACTACCTGTTGATTTAAATTTTCCTCCTCAACCGGAGGCGGATGTTATATAGTGGTCTGACTTTATTTACTTAATTACTTTTCCACTTGATCTTTATCTAGTTGTCATGTTTTTCAGTTAGCACTTTAAATAATGACGCATCAGCAACAAGTAAAACGTTGGTCAAGATAAGCAAGTATGATCAAAGGGAATATCTTAATTGCCAATGCTTACTTATCTTTCTTTTGTTTTTTGCTTTTAAGTTGTTGCTCTTTATAAGAATTATATAGAAGTATTAGGTAGTCGAAATCATGCCTCAATTATTGGAATAACAAAACCCGGTCAGGGTGGTTCACAATTTCTTTACATGTTGTTTTAGTCAGTTTTTGATTGTTGAGTGTTGCCATATTCATTTCTTACAGGAAAAAGGAAGCTGTTTATCAACTAAACCCAAAATTTCAATATAATCTTCAGAAGCATATAGTCCATGGGTAAGCTTTATCATCTTATGTATTTTATTTTTCTCTATAGGTGTTAATGATCACTATCAATCAGCCTTCTCTGAGACGGGTGATATAACGGAGGAGTACTAGCCAATGAACGGCGTGTAGACACCAGATTCCCTGCCTATCAATCCTCGTCTCAAGGGAATGAGTTGTGGTGTTCTTATATGGTCTTGTCAAATATTCCTTTCGTAAGCTAGTTTTGAGGGTTGAGTTAGGCATAAGATTGGGTTTCATTATGTGGTATTAGAGCTCGACCCAACAATTCCTATTGTTGTGCTTCTCAATGTTGAGCCTCCATGTTATGTTACCGAGCTCTAATTGTCTTGTCTTGGGCGAGTGTTACACACCACATTGGTTGAGGGAATGGGCTGTGGTTCCTTTATATTGTCTTGGGTAATCCTTCTTTCATGAGCTGACAATCCTCCCTTCATGAGTTGATTTTTGGGGTTGAGTTAAGCCCAAGATCCATTTTGTAACATATTTGCATATTTGAATATTTGAATAAAGTTGGTCCACACTGAGTTGAGTAGATATAGAGAATTGATATAGGTGACTGCAACTAGTTTGGGATTGATCGATTGAGGCAAAGTTTTATTGTTATTGTTGGACAAGTATATTCATACTTGTGTATTCGCTCCATCTTATTCATCCTACATGATTTCTTGATTTATCTTGCTAAATTTCGCCATTGGGCTAAAGTTCAGAATTCCACCCTGGTACAAAAGATGCTATACTTGATACAGTAACTTCTTGTGGTAATATTTCTATCTCGTAATTGCACAATTTGGATTATAACATGTGAGTTCAACTACTGTAGTGGAGTCTTACCAAGGGAACCAATGCCTTCTAATATCACTGTGAGGCTTCCTAGCTTGGAGGAGTTAGAGGCATATGCTCTTGAACAATGGGAGGTATGACTTGCATTTTGTTAGTAGTTCGTGCCCATTGATTTTTGGGGAGAGTTCAGAATATGTAATCATATGTTGTGAGACAATCAGCTTTGCTTTCGGTCTTGATCAAACTGCAGCCTGAATATAATTTTGGCAACTCTTTTTATGACTTGCAACTGTCGCAACCAGTGCTTTCTGCTGCACCTTATAAGCTCCAGTGAAGCTGGAAAGAGCACAAACATAAGCTCTTCGATGATGAAAATCTTCCAACGTGGACTTTTAAGTCAGAGGTACCGGCCACTTCAGTATTATGGATATATATATCTATTCACACATACCTATGTATAGTTCTTTGTCCTCGTGTGAATGGAAGATTTTGTAATAATCGACATAATCTCCATGAGTTCATGCCTTCTTAAGCAGAGATGATAGAGAACCTCCAAGGTTGACTGAAAGTGGGTTCCAGTTCTTGGTACGAGTTACTAAATTTTCTCAATTAATCAACTTTTTTTTGACATTGTACTGACCGTGGTGTATTACAGCTAATGGACACAAATGCACAGCTTTGGTACATCATCAGGGAGTATATAACAAATGCTGAGGTATTCTTCCTGATGCTTTTCATAGTATTCATTGGTGACCACCTCCTTCTCTCTCTCTCTTCTCACTGGGTTACTTTTGCATCGGAAGCACCATTGGTCCATTGGTTGGTGTTGTAATTCAATTACATTTAACATTTGCTTATCCCTCACTTTGGCGGCAAGTCTTCTTATAGACTTTGAAGATAAGGAGGTAAGTTGGGAGGAAATCTTGAGATGCAGATTTTGCCTTTAGAGAACTTGCTGGTTATATCTGCCTACTCTATCTCTCTCTAAGGTCATAAAAGCGTAAGCATTCCCCAGCCTGAATAAAGGAGGAGAGGTGCAGGAGGTTGTGGCCAATGTAAAAATAGTCAAACTATTTTGAGTCATTTGAGTACTGAAAAGATGTGCAGAATGGATAGAGCGGATTCATACAAGATCATATAGCTAACCTCAATTAGTTTGGGGATTGGAACCTAATTGACTTGAGCTCATTAGTTCCACCTCAGATTTTATTGTTGCTGATCACATATTTTTAGGCACTCTTTCCTTTGTTTTTCCTGAACTCTGCAAAATTAGTTAGTACAAGCAAGAATCAAGAAGATATTCACTCTTTGATTTAAGATTTTGGTTGAGAAGATATTGTACCTATGACCATAATGTTGGTTGATTATGGACTTCAATTCGCCTAACTTCTGGAAAATTTAATGAAATTTGTTAAATGATTACATCTGAGTTTTTCGTATTAATGCAGGAGCGAGGTGTGGATTCAGCGGATCTTATTGCATTTCTCTTGGAGCTAAGCTTTCATGTTACTGGCAAGGTATTACTAGAAAGAGCGTGAGCTTCTTGAATTAAGTTTGACCTGGAATTGTAGTAAATGAAACCATCTTTTGAACTCTACATGCTCAAATTTTTATTGGTTCCGGAGCGCACTTGTGTTTGGTTGGAAAGTGAAGTTGTTTTTGCAGAAAGTTTTGTTCTTTTTTTTCAAAAAATAACTAATAAGTTTGAAAAACTGGAAAATATTGCAAAAAAGTCCTTCAACCATTTTCCCAACCATATGCTTGTAATCCTCATTTCTTCGGTATGCTTAAGTTTCGTATGTTTCTTGAATTATCTTCTGATATAGGCATACAACACAAACACAATAACTGATCTCCAGCGAAGTATAATTAAGGACCTTTCAGATTTGGGACTGGTTAAGCTGCAGCAGGTGAATACTACTCATTGCCCCATCAATGAGTTCATGAAAATGAATTGATTTTATCTTTTCCATTATGTTCCTAATTACCATTTAATGCTGTTTAGGGAAGGAAAGAGAGTTGGTTTATTCCCACCAAATTGGCAACCAACTTGTCAATTAGCTTAGCGGATACAACATCAAGGAAACAGGTATTGCAGCACTCACAAGTGTTCCCTAGAGTAATTGGGTCAAGCTACACGGAAATCCAGTTTTATTTATTTGTTTTCTATCTTTATTCTTACAGCTATCTTATAAAGCAAGCGTGTACAGAAATTTAGAATTTTGTGCTTCCTGTCATCCAGATTTAAATTCTCAAATTTGTTTGGAAAGAATTCAATGATCCCTTACTGACTACAAAGACATGTTTTCCTTCCCACCCACATTCATCAGGGATTTATTGTTGTTGAAACAAACTTCAGACTGTATGCATATTCTACATCGAAATTGCACTGTGAGATCCTACGCCTTTTTGCAAGGTATGCCAACAATTTGCTTCTGTTGCTTTTGTTTCTTTTGGTCCTTTGGTTGTAAAAGAGATCATATGGGAAGAACAGGTGCTAACTCTACCTCTCTTGATAGCATTACCTAGACTCTGTTGCTACTTTTTGTTGGAATTAATACCATCACAAACTGTATTAGAAACTAGACTGGTGCTTGCCAAGAAATGCATTACTTGCATCTTTGTGAAATGGGAGAGGATGTCCTATTTATGAATCTTCATTTACCTTCATAGGGACAGAAATATCAGGCAGATCTTGTTCATCTGTGAATACTATCTTGTAAAGTATTCTATTTGCTTTCACCTCCATTTATGCAGCTTTTTGAGATGCTTTCAGCATCTCTTTGGTGCATTCATGCAGCTTTTCCAGCATGATTTTGGTGGTTTCATATGTTTACCTCCATACAAAGTAAAAAAGGAGAACATACAGACAGCATGAGTCAAAATTTTAGTATATTCATCATGTATGTCCAATATATATTTTTTGGCTTGATAAAGAGCATGTCCAAAATATTAAACAATTGCGATGCAGACTTTAAGGCTTATCTAGATTCTAGAGTATACTAGAGAATTGGCTTCCCTATGAGGCTATGACGATGTTCTGTTTAAGATAGCTTCTCCTATACTTAATATTTAGTCTATCAGATGCAATAATTGTTACCAATTAGGAAATAATTACACACATCCCTCCTGCTAAAAAAAAAGAAAGAACTAGTTATGTAGATTAAAAAAATGATGAATGAGGTTGTGCGTCTACTGCCTCAATGCAGAAGATGTCACCAAAGAGAATGGGACACTTTCAAATCTGTCAGAATTGGCCAGGGTAAACACAATCATTGATGCTTGGAGTTTGGATTAAATAGGGTCCATACTGCTAATATTGTTTGGAGTTAATAAGCTGGAGAATTCCCGAAGAGATATTGGAAAGTGGATGACATGTTTAAAGTGCCAAATGCTTCTAGGGGTGGTTATGTGAGCTTTTGCTTCTCTCTTTCGTCCCCTTCTGAGATAAGAACTTTACTCCAAATATTAATGTGTTATGCCTATTACTCTGTATTTGGCTGAGGAGTGTTTATTTTCTTGTATTAGATTTCTTTCATCAACTTTTGTGGTTAGATCTCTAAGTAACAAATTTTTGCTGCAAATATAGGGTGGAATACCAGCTTCCAAATCTCATTGTTGGTGCTATTACCAAAGAAAGTTTGTATAGAGCTTTTCAAAATGGTATTACTTCTGAGCAGGCAAGTTTCAGCTTCTATTTTTTTTTTAATTGACCCTCATTGTCTTATATCAGAGATCACTAATTAGAATTATCTGAGAAAATCAACTGTATGTGGAGTGCTATATTTGTATAAAGCAAAAAGTTGAAAAAGATTGATGATGTGGGACATTTGATGTTCTTACTAATTCTTCGTCAGCTACACTTAGGAAAGAAAAATATTGTTGGTCAGTCGACAGATGTTGATTAATTGCACCCCTCTTAGAAAAGGTCTTTTTATAGTTTTGTTTCCAATCCCTCGATCCGCTTATGTTTAATACAGTTACTTCTGTTGTTACACCTTTCAAAATTAGCAAACACACTTGAATGCACTTATGGAATTATAGGAACCTGTTGTGCTTCTGGTGCTTAAGTTCTTACTGCACTACTGCATTTATAATTCTGTATAAATTAGAAAAAGTTAAATATGACAAAATGGAAACCTTTGTTTGAGTTGTCTGGAGTGGTTTATTTTTGAGATCCAATTCCTCATTCTTGGTTGTCAAATACATTGGCGTCTTAGATGTAATGGTAAAAAAAAAAGGGAGGAACAATCAATGTTACCTTTCTCCGAAAAAAAAGGGAACAATCTGTTATGGTGATTTCTCAGAATGTTTCAAGTGATATTATGAAGTCAGTCTTCTGTTTGGATGTAGTCATAGAACACAAGTTGAGCAGCTACTCTACTATTTCTTTCACTTGAAGTTAAGTTTTGACTGGTGTTGTGATTTGGATGCATGGATTGCAGATAATTTCTTTCCTTCAGCAGAATGCACATCCTAGGGTTGCAGAGAGGATACCATCTGTGCCGGAGAATGTTACTGATCAGGTTCCTTCACTATTTCTCACAGCATTGAAATCGAAAGACAGCTCTAGAAACCAAATATTACTAATTTTACCACATTTAATTGACTCTTATAGAATTTATTCTTGATTAGTCCCACGCTCCCACAGTTATGGCCGACCAAAATCTCTGTCCAACCAAATCCATCGACAAAGATAGACTACTGAAAAGATTTATTTGAAAATAAGTTTTTGTCCAATTAACTAATGGAGCTACCACTTCCTCATGCCAGATTAGATTGTGGGAATCTGATCTGAATCGGGTTGAGATGACACCAGCTCACTTCTACGATGAATTCCCTTCTAAAGTGAGTGTCAACACCATGGTATCTGCATTCCAAGCTTAATTTTGATTAACGTTTTAATATGTTTGTCTGCGTAACATGATCGTTGTTACTTTTAGGATGTCTTTGAGGCTGCATGTGATTTTGCCAGAGAATATGGAGGTCTACTGTGGGAAGACTCTAAGCGAATGCGTCTCATAGTTAAGGCTGATATTTTGACTGAGATGAAAGAATTTCTTCGTTGTCAAAAGCAATAGAGCTCTTTTTCTTTTCCGACTGCCTTCACTTTGTTCGGTTGATGAATGGTTTCATCAGTCGTTATCCGGCTATATATTTATTCCCAGTTTAACTTGTACATGAATTTTGTTGTGGGTGTATTTATTCATTGTGCTTATGAGATTACAAATCACTTTCAAGTCTATTGATAGCCTAAAAGAGCCTTGTCAATCTCACACAAACATAATACTGCTTACATTACGATTAAAAGAATCTCATCTCATCATATTACACTACAAAAGCTATAACTAATTGCTGTCATAAACTCTATATCTACATAGAATCATTTGGGCAATAGTATGTCCCTAGCACGAGCTAGCTCGCAATCTTGTAACGTTGTCATCATTTGAAAATGGACAGTTGTTATCCTTGACAACATGTTTGGACAAAGACCCTTTTGGGGTTTATATCGGGCATCAACTCGTAGTTATGTAGGTCCTCCAACAGAGTAGTAGATGACAATGAGCTCTTTCTTGGAAATTTCCTTGTTATCCTACGTAGGATACTTTTACATATCAAGATTCAAGACTAGTCACCATCACTATTATTTCTCAAAAATCAATAAAACAGTTATAAATCATATTAATAGGCTTGGAAATGTATTCTTCCAATTTAGCAAGTGCTCTTCTATTTCTCCTCCCATGTAAGTGACAAACAGTTCCTCTAAAAGTTCAATATGGTGAAATTTGTAAAGAGCTGCCTGCGATTATCCCTCAAGATTGCAAACACAACAATAGGATTAATGGGAATTACTATGCTTATTTATGGTATATGGATGATTAGAATTTGGCAACGCGATGCTGCCAACTCACCATCATCCCCTGCTTATGCTCAATTTCCTTGGTGAGTTCTCACTATAGTATAATTTTCCAACTAAGAAATACTAATACTAACTCTGGTGAAATAATGACAGGTTCATCCATGCATTTCTTGGTGTTGGCACTGCCTTATGTGCAATCACTTGCCTTGGTCATGTTGCTGCAAACTCTGCCAACTCCTATTGCCTTTCATTTGTATCCTCTTTACTTTTATACTTCTCATATATGTTCTTTCAGGATTTTTTAAATTTTTTGGCTCAAAGGGGGTTGTTGGAAAATGAAACTGCAATGAAAGAGATAAGAAAGAATGGACCTTAACCATAATTATAGTATATGTTCATCATATTTGTGCTTCTTTTAGCAGAGATTGCAATCACAGCTGATGTTTTCTTGAACTCTGACTGGGAGGAGGTATGCATCTAAGAGATCTTCTATAATATTGTTATTTTTCAAATTATCTCTCTGCATTCTATTGATCAAGAAATCAAAAAAACAACCTTGTTACTTATCTCCAATGTTGTTTTCTCTTTTATAACCTTGTTGCAACACATCGACTAATTCTATGGGGTACCTATTAGAAAAATAGGAAAATGTAACTGAGATAAGTGAAAGAATCAAGTTTCACTTTTGAGAATAGTCATGTTCTTTCACGAACAAATGTGTTTGTTCAATTTAAGACCTTTGTATATTATAAACTACCTCTACCTTCTAGCGACACATGTATCAGGTAACTCTGTTCTGCTAAGACTCAGAGACAATTTCTTCTCTCCAATGTACTCATTATGTCTTACGTAAATCAGGATTTACCAGATGATCCATCAGGGAGGTTTGATGATTTCAAGGATTTTGTGAACTCTAATAGTGATGTCTGCCAATGGATTGCAGTGTTTTGTGTTCTAACACAGGTAGGAAAGAAAAAAACAAAACCTTCAAGAAACTTCAGTATGTTTTTCTTGTCTCAATTTACATTACGCGATCCTTAATAAATAAAATTGATCATAAACAGGGTTTTTGCATTTTATTGGCCACAATTCTAAGAACTCTTGGACATGTTAAGGAAAACAGTCATGAGTATGAAGATGAATATGCAGAACCATCAACTCCACTTCTTCGCCCTCCGGAAATGCCACCAAATTCTCCACTGTATTCATATGTTATTGGTGAACCAGTTCATATTGAACCACATTCTTTTTACAAGATTGTTTGAGTTTTGGAAGACAGAGGTTAGTACTTAGTACCATTGTGAAAAATGAACAATCTTGAAACTTTTTCTTCGGATTTTTATGTTATTGAAGTTTTGCAGAAGCTGAAATGAAATTGTAGTTTTTTTTTTCCTATGGAAAGAAGAAGGTTGTTGAGGCAGCATTAAGTAGCATAACACAAATATTGCACTGAAGTTTGGAGATTGTAACTAAGGAAAACTTTTATGCTATGTAGTTTCTTAAAGAATGAGTTTAATCAGAAACATATAAGAGCATGTACAATACATATTTAATGGTAATGGAGTATTATTTTGCTTATTTTTATGTTTTGAGTGGTGATGGCTTCGGTTATCATAACGAATTATATTTGTTAGAGAATTGATGCCGATCTACGTTATGGCTAGATAGGTAAATGTTTGGATGTTTATAATTATTTTTTAACAGGGATTGCTGAGTATCAAAAACTTATTATCCAAAATTCTTTTTTTTTTTCAGAACGAGTTGAAGGTGTAGGAATTATTGGAAGAGATGAGGCAAATCCCAAGTCTATGAGGAGAGAATGGATATATTATTGTCAACGTATATATTAAATATTGAACAAAGAAAAGAAAGGTAAAAGGAAAATGAATGAGCTGATAGATTAATAATGGGGTGAAAATGCGAAGTATTATCTTTGAAGGTCGCCCAAGTATATGAAATTATTTAGCAAAGTCTTGAACTTCGTTTAGTATTTAATAAAGTCACTCAAGTCATGACGTTTGTCTTACAAAATCACTCGTGCAAATTTATTCAGTTACTTGTTATAAAGAGGCAGTCATACTGGTTCAAATATACAATACATGTAAACCTGGGCAAAACTAGTTATCTGAATTCCGTTGAGCGAAAAATTACACTATCTATACATATTAAAATTACAACTTCTTTATATATTTACTTCTTTATATTTTAAACCCCTTCGTGCGCTTGCAAACCTTTTTTCTAAATTTTCTGAACCATTTCTTGTCCTTGGAAAAAAATAACAGCAATATTCTACTATAACTGCTTGCAAAAAAGGGAAATTGGTGACTAAATGCATCATACATTATACTCTTATAGATGGCAACCATAAATCAATATATAGCAGCATTCTTGAAGATCAGAAAACAAACAACAGGGTACAATTGTGTTTTCAAGAAGTAAAACTGGAACTGTACAGGCATGTACAAATTAGGAGATACAGTTAAAAAGCTCCCTTTTTTTTGGCTAATCTAACTTAGCTTCAACCCCTGCACCATGATGACTCGGTCGGGTTCTTCTAATCAGATGGTGAAAAAGTAATCCACCTGCATTACTAAATCTAGTGTGACCAATTTCTTCATCTTTAGTATGATTCAATCCAATGAAAGCATTGCTCATCTACCTTATATGGGTATCATAGTGATCAAACATGTTATCTGGCACGATCAACGGTAACTTATCTATAAATATGAATAGCCTCCTCAGATTCTCCCTTGTTATCGTTGACATGTCCACGACATCTTTGTTATCCATGTATACCCACAGATCGCCAGAGTTTACTCTTTTAAGGCTATCACGGCAGAAAGGGCATGACTGTGACCTCGAACGCCTGCAATGCATTGTATTAGTATTAGATAACTCTCAATGTGAGTAGTTGTACGAGCAAAATTAGCAGTACAGAAAAGAGATGCAATGCTGAAAAGGGGAATATGTGACCACCAGCAATAGAGCTGCTATTCCCCCAAAAAGGCCCTTTAACAGAAAAGTGGTAATTTTCATATATCGCTTACAAGAGGAACTTCATTATTTCGAATACTATTAGGAGATTGCTACAGTTTAGAATCAATTTAACATACTCAGGACGCAGAAATACGCCACAGTGCTTTTCCCTTCTTTTGCTTTTAATAGTTGAGGGGGAGCCTTGGAACAAAGGTAAAGTTGCCTCCTTGTGACCTATAGGTAACGGGTCCGAGCCGTGCAAGGAGCCACTGATGCATCGATTATATATATGTCTACATCACACCCCTTGGGGCGCAATCCTTTCTAGGACCCTGCTAACACGGGATAGGGCTACCTAAGTTTGTAAGAAGCGATTCCATAAATCTGGTACCAGTACAGTACTCCCCTGGTTCATTTTATGTTGAGATGTTTGACTGGACAAAAAATTATAAAAAGAAAAGACTTCTGGAATATGTGGTATCAAGCATGCCATGAGATTTCCGTGCTTGTAAAATCATGTCATTGATGTTATAATAGAAAGTCTACAGATAAATTGTATCATAACTATAGAAAGATACCATTCCACTCGGAAAAGACACAAAAGAAAAGGAATATCACCTAAGATAGAACAAAGTGAAAAACTGTTTTTGTAGAGCAACAAGAAATATCCAAGGCCATTTGCCTGGATGAAATGCAACAACATATCCAATATAGTCCGCAGCGTGGGGGTCTGAAAAGGATAGAGTATACCCAGACCTTACAGGAAAAAATATGATGGGAAAATCCCATACCTTGGTAGAACGAAATACTACTTTGGCCCACAGGTGAGCACATGAAAACAGATCGTCAAGGTTGAAAATGAAGATCTCAATAAACATGGTCATTTTAGATGTGAAATTAAAGGAGGGTCACATTCTATACGTAACGTAAGCAGGAATGGGGAAACTTTGCTCTACTCTTGACCCAAATAGAAAGTGAGAGAGAGAGAGAGAGAGTGAGAATGGAAAGACATGGTCATGGGAACGCAGAGAGAATAAGATATAGCAGGACCGTATTTACTTCACCCCAAGAGAGAGAGAGTGAGAATGGAAAGACATGGTCATGGGAACGCAGAGAGAATAAGATATAGCAGGACCGTATTTACT
>JAPFFP010000046.1:15559319-15585020 GCA_026153255.1 Solanum medicagineum
ATTTTTGAAATTTTGAGAAAGTTCGACAAATGACGTGGGGCCAATGGTTGGTAAAGAGAATTTAAACCTAGCTTGTTTTATATTAATAAGCCTAAATACGGTGCTAAAGACTTCTAGAATATTCAATTTTTAACTTTTTTGGGAAATTTTATCATTTTTCCAAAGTTTTCATTTTGTGTAATTTAATATATCTGCCCTTTTCTGACATTTTTTTTTTCCAGAAAGATAATATATACTATACAATTAATCGAATAATCACCAAGTAAACTGATCAAATTTTAGAATCATCATATACAATCCAATTGAAAAGGTTTATTTTAAAAAAAAAATCCGTTAGATTTAATGTTATATAGAAAAAACTCAAATTTATTATCAAGAAAATTCTTAGATTTCAAAATAACGTAAGTCATGATCTTAATATTCTTTTAAAAAAAATTATTACAACTAAAAATTGAACCATCATTAAGTACCACCAATAAGAAAGAAAATAACTTTACTTTTTTTTAATTCATTCGATATAAAAAATAGCACGCTGGACTAATTAAGATTTATCTACTAAAATTTGCACCAAAAAGAAAAAAATTATTTTATATCGAATGATTTTATTTCTAGTATTTAAACTCAAAAATTTTAATTAACAATATAAATATTTTAACTATCACAATCTATTTCTTAGCTGTAAAAAAGAAGAGACAACCTAAAGTAGTACTCTTGAATATTTAATTTTTAAGATGAGAGTATTTTGAAAATAATCTTTTTATCTTTATAAGATAGTGATAAAATATTATGCATTTTATGCTCTTCAGATTCTATCGTAAGATTCTACTGAGTATATTATTATTGTTAGTCGATATATAATTTTTGAATCTGATCTTTTTATCGCCATAGCAAATCCCACATTCGCATCAAAGGCTAAGTTTATTTTTTATGTAGATGAAATGCACAGGAAAATTGTGAATGAATTGATTACTGGAAGAAGAAAGGTATGGAAAAGATATTTTAAGTGGTGGGTCATGGTCATATATAGAGAGAAAGAAGCTTCATGATAGGGGAATATATTGATGTCAAAATCAATAAGCCCAACATATGATAAAAAATAAATAAATGAAACATTATCTTTCATTATTTAATATCACTATCCATGCAATCAAATTAGGATAAGGACAGGGATGCAATTGTCTATTTCCTTGAAATATCATACCACTATTGTATGATAATTTAATATCTATTAATATCCTCTTCCAAAATATTCTACTTTTCTTTTTCTTTCTGGATTTTTCTTTTGCTAGTTGTTTTCAATAAAACAATTGGAAACTACTGTCTTCCAGTTTTCCACCAGTTTTATTTGGTGCAGCTATTCATGAATCATGAGTGGTATTAGTTAGTTGAAATTTAAATATCTATTTGACTATTTGGGGGTTTACACTTTCAAACAAAATATAAGTAAATGATTGATTAAGGTATTTCTAGTATGAGAATCTCTCCATATTTTAATTTGATTCCATTAAGGTTGTCAATTGTCATATTGGAATTTTAGTATGTTTGCTTGGAAAATCGAATAAAAACTAAAACAAGATGTTTACACTAAAATAACAGGGACATAGCAGATGTTTGAACATCAAACATTTTTTCATTCTGACATATTTAATTTACATCTATTTTCATCTTATGATGTCACACACCTTATATATTGGGGTAACACGGAGGAAATGGAGGTTTGTCTCTGGAGTATTGTGTATAAGAAGATACCATCTAAACTTAAAGGTAAGTTTTACAGAATGATAGTTAGACGTCTTTGTTATATGGGGTGGGGTGTTGGCCTATCAAAAATTCATATATTCAGAAAATGTAGGTCAGAGAGATGAAGATGTTGAGATGGACGGTAAAAGTAGTCCTACATCCTATTTTAGTTGTTGTGGTAAAGTTTGGTGTACCCCATAGTAAAAAATTTAATTAATAATGTTATTTAACTAATATATCACTTATAAATAATTAAATTTTTATCTAAATATGTACATCTTAATTCTCGAATAATTAATGCTAAAGTTAAAGTTGAAAAAAAAATTAATTCTCTCTTCATTATCTAAATGTATAATTATTTTTAGCATACCTAACAACTAAAATAGCAGGAGAGAATATGTTACAACAACTAAAATTAATTAAACTTTTTATAATACAGTCAATATACACAATTTAATTTTTTTGAAAAAGAGATTTTTTAACTTTAATACTATAATTAATGTGATTTGAACATTTGAATAAAAATTAAATAAATAAGACGTTCAAACAAAATGGAAGGGTAAATATAATTCTATTTATCTATAAATTAGAAGAGAAAAATTCTTTTTATTGCGTCTCCATTCATCATACAAATTGTTTTCATACAAAGTGTGCTCTATTTAGCTCGAAAACTTTAATCGTTTTTTAACCTTTTGCCGATCAAAATTCAACGCCTAATAAAGTTAAAAAAGAAAGTGTATGAAAGGAACAATTTGGAACGATCAAAATTATTCCAGAAACAAAAAGATCAATTCAAGATTTCAATTATCTACATTTTCAATGGGCCAATCCAGTGATCATATAAATAACATGGTACAAGTAATTTTAAAATTTGGAATAAATAAAAAAAGAAGATGAACAATTTTGAATATGGAAGAAATAAAAAAGGAAGAATCCCTTTTTAAGGTAATTTACTCCTTTTTGTTATACTATTAAAGTTTTATATTGCTATCCCTGGAAATTAGATTCTATTGTCATTATTAATAAGTCACTTTTAGTTTGTTATTTATTAAATTTACTCTAATTTAGATCATGGTGCCTTCTTATCACAATTTAGCAGAAACCAACAATTTTTTTTTACAGGTACATTGAACGTTTGTTAAATTATTACTAAAGTTGCATTGGTTCAACAGATAGTCTTTCAGAAGGGATATCAAGGATTGATTCCTCTTGTCAATGTATTATAGTCGAGCTCACGGTATCAAATTTGCTTAGTATGATTTACATCTCTTGAGTGCACAATCAAAAAATAACGCCTACATTTTACATTTTGATCTTGATTGACATGACTGACGTGTGAAATGGATATCTTGAAAAGAATAAAAGGCTACATGATTGTCAAAAATATTTTTATATCACATTAAGAAAAATGACATAAAGTAAAGTTCATTATCTGAGTTTGGCATTTTGATTGATGCATGTACGATTAAGAGTCGAAATTTTATGTAATTATGTAAAAATATGTTGTGTATTTTTATAATATTTGCTTAATATTAGCCTCAAGCTAAGTCCAGCACTGATAATTCAACCACCCTTTACATTAAAACTTATGGGCCCTTATATTTTCTTTCAAAAATAACTATCGGACAGGGCCTTAACTAATTGGACCTTCCGGAAAGAATTAGTATCTATTTTCTTAGGAAAAGTTATGCGGATAAACATATACTATTTAATTAGCTAATATAATTATAGTTTAGATTAATTATGATTTGTGATAAATATCTAGCTATAATTATATTTTGAGTTTTGTATAGTTTTTGAGTTTTATATAATAGTTGTACGTGATCATACAAAAGGTGTGCGCGGCTCAAATTGTATAGCAAATTATACAAACTCTGTGCACGAATTGTATAGCAAAATATACAACTCTATACAAAAACTATGAATTGTATAGCGAATTATACAAATGTATATTTATATCAATATTGTGCGAATTATACAAATGCTGCTATAATTATAATTATGAAATGCAATTACCCAAATTATTGCTATGGAACATAATTAGGTTTTATTTGTTTGTCATTTAAGAAATTTGCTCATTTTCTTAACCACTTATATAAAGCCCGTGATCTTTGGTTCATATATTAGTATAAAAAAATATATATCATATATACATGTATATAGAATCATTTGCACATGTATATTATTTTAAAGTATACGATGTGTACATATTAGGTTGTAACTTTTCCTATTATTTTGCCACTGTTACTTATTGCGAGCTCATATGGAAAAATGAAACAACAACAACATTTTATTCATTTTAATATCATTCATTCAAAATTCACATTAAAAAAATTTATTTATACTAAAAAGTTTCTTATCAAAATTATTTGAATTTCACTTGAAAATTTTAATTAAAATAAAAAAATACTTAACCTTTCGCCGGAACCTTGATTGGTTCAACAACATACGAGAGATTTATTAAAGATTTGGTTTTTAAGGTGGACTAGGCATAAAAATTTGGATAAAAAATTGATAATTTGGTAGACACAAGTACCCCTATCCTCTATTGTATTCACGAAAATGCCCTTCTACGAAAGAGTCGGGGCAATGCCACCAAATTCTGAACTCTCAGTTCAGACAGAACCTTCAGCTTTCAGCTGGGAAAACCACAGAGATTGGATTCTTTTCATGATAATCTTTAATTGAATCAATGCTAAAATGAATACCCTTATCACAAAAAGATTCAATCTTCAAATTTTCCCCCAAAATTTTCTCTTTCACTTTCCACCACTTTCCAAGAAAACCCCACATCACATTCATCCATTTCCAAGAAAATTTCCATGTACTGCCAAGACTCTAACTTTATGCTCTGTTAGAGCTTCTGAGTCACTATCTTGTGGTGGTTGGGATGACCCAAGTTTCATTGTTGATCCAATTAACCCTGGTGAGTCTAACCTTTGTCACAATTTTCTTAATAAACTAGGAATTAATGATAAAAAGTTTGTCTTTGTTTACCTCTTGGGGTTTGTTTGTGCTTTGGCTATTTCAAGGGTGAAAGTTTCTTCAATTATAGCAATTCCTGGTTGTGTTATTGTTTTTGCACTTGGGTTTTCAATTGGGGTTTTTAATGGTGGTAAAATGAGCTTAGATGGTAATAAGAGATTGCATCAAGATCAGATTTGTAAAGATTTGACTGAGAAACTAAGGAATCTGGTGGAATTTCTTAATGGGGTTGATATGGAGATTGGTAATTTGAAGAAGGGTATTAGGAAAGGTATTAAGGATAATCAAATTACGGTGGAAGATTTGCAAAGTTTCGAAAAGTATCTGGAATCTATGAATTTTTCTGCTGTCAATGCTAGAAAGGTTATAGAAGGTAGTATTGAAAGTTTGGCAATTGAGGGCCAAGAAATGGGGAGAAAAATCGGTCAAAGGTCAAGTAAGAAGAAGGAGCCAAGCAAATATGGCTTCGACTTCTCTCAGATTGCAGCGGGTATGTTTCAAACGAAATCGGATTTGAAGTCTAGTAGAATGAAAGATCATGGTGAGAGTGAGGTTATGGACACAAGGACGAATGGCTCTAAGCAAGGGAATATTTTGAGTTCTGCTACGAAAGATCGACATTTAAATTTTGATATGGATATAGACGGCATTACTGACACTTCAAGGCACAGTTTTGATGATGATGCCAGTAGACAAGACAGAGCGGGTGAGACATTTAGGAAGGCTAGCAGAATGAATGTTGTTTCTGATGAGAATTTCAATTTTTCTGAGATGGATGGTAATACTGTTAAATCAGTTTTCAACAGAGAAGAATATAGTTATCAGACAAGCAGAGTAGAATTTATGAAGAACCAACAGGTATCCCATAGAATGAGTCATCCTAGTAAATTTGAGTCTTGGGCATCTGATGATGGTTTAATTGATTCTATGGATATTAGCATCGGTATGGAGCAAAGTAAAACTGAAGCATCTTCGTTGCATGAAAAGGAGGTGGAGAATTTTGAAGGAGTAAGTAGCCATTTTGGCGGAAAAGAAAAAGATGGAGACACTTATAGGCATTTTCTTGGAGAGGAGATAAGAACTCATGAAAAGAAACCTTCCATGGATCGAGATGAGGCCTCGAATGAATTTGAATTTGGTCACTCTCCATTTTCAGGAGGTTCCATTGATTTGCAATTTAATAAGTACCTGACTGAGGCTAATTTTCTTGTAAAAGAAGCAAAGGACTGTTTAAGGAGGCAAGCCAGTGACAAGAACGCAGAGAATGCATTTTACGAGTCTGCCATTTTGCTCTCAAAAGCTATAGATCTTCGGCCTATGAGTTTATTGGCTGTGGGACAGTTAGGAAATACTTACCTTCTTCATGGAGAACTTAAGTTAAGGATCAGCCGTGATTTGAGAGCTTTACTAACTGATGTTGTATCATCAGTAAATAAACGGACTAAAATACGTGATGCACTAGATGATGCGGTTCCAAGGGAAGACAAAATTACATCTTATCTTGTAAATGTCTGTGAAGAGTGTGAAGAACTACTTATTAAGGCAGGAAGACAGTATAGGTTGGCCTTGTCGATTGATGGGAATGACGTGAAAGCCTTGTATAATTGGGGGATTGCTCTCTCGTTGCGTGGGCAGTTGATTGCAGACATTGGACCTGTAAGCATCCTTCTTGAAATTACTAGGTTTACTTTCATTAATTTTCTTTGTTCTGGTGGTTTGAACTGAAAATTGTGAAATGAGATTAATATCTCATATTATGAACTAATTTCAAATAGCACTACCTCTATGAGATAGTGGTAAGGTTTGCGTACATTCTACCCTCCCCAGACCCCACTTGTGAGATTCCACTGGATATGTTGTTGTTGTTGTATTGCTTAGCAATTTTCTGCTCTCTCCAATGCTCTAGATTTTTTGGAAACGTTTTCAACCCCTTTCATAGTTGATGTTATTCTGCCAAATTGCAGAGTGCTGCACGTGATGCCGACAAAGTTTTCTTGGCTGCAATTGATAAGTTTGACGCAATGATGTCCAGAGGCAATGTATATGAACCTGATGGTATGAGAAATAGCTGTTCTTCTATGCTGTAATTTAATGTCTTTTATGTGTACAACCCATGGTAACTCACTATTTTTTTCGCTTCATGTTTTAATAAGAGAAGTAGTCAGAAGTATTTTACCTTAACTGTTGAGAATCCTGGGCTTATTATGATTCCAGCAGTGACCATTGTTTAACTGCACTTCTTGTTCTGTGGAACTACAAGAAATCTATCAACAATAAAGGAGCTTTCCCTCCCACTTTTGATTATCAACTAATAAAAGGAGAAAGCTCGTTGATTATGCCATTTGATGGATCAGCAACCATTGCATGGTCTTTTTGATCTTCTCTTACAGTCTCTTTCTGCTTTGCTAAAGTTGAACCGATAAAACTGATGTGTATTTTTGGTGTACTTGAAGTTCCCCTCCCTCCTCGCGTTGTTTTTATGTTAAAGTATTGAACTGATCATTATATGGCCAGGCTTTAGTAGATGAGTAGTATCAACATCATTAATATGGAGTTGTTTTGACAAGAAGGAAATAGAAGAATTCTGTTTTGGATTACTTAACATGTAAGCTTAAGACAAATTTCCTTCGTGCAGCTCTATTCAGATGGGCCACAGCATTACAGCACAGATCTCGCCTTCGGCCTAGAAGAAGTAGAGAGAAGGTGAAGTTACTGCAGCAGGCTCAAAGGTTATATAAAGATGCCCTTCATATGGACTCCGACAACCTTCAAGCACAAAAGGCCTTGTCATCCTGCATTTCGGAGCTCAAGTACTGGTACAGATAGTCATATGATGAATTTTAGTTATCCTTCTTTTTCACCATTTGATAATACTAAGCCCTTGCATAACCCAAGCTTACAGATTTATCAGATTACACGGAGGTTGAGATAATAAGCAGGGAGATATTGTTGCTCACTAAATACAAATTTCTTATTCATCTGTCAAATAATAGACAAAATCAATAGTAAACTCAACCTACCTTTTCTTTGGTTACTACAACAGTCAATTCCTCTACCTGCTCTATTTAGTCTTACTTCCAGTCCTTACAATATGCATATCAACCTTTTAAAGGCTTTAATTTGTCATATATCTGTTAATGACAACTACTAGCTTCAGTTTTAAGGTGTATTCTACATAGTTAGCAGCTATATTTACGCGTATTTGTGGCGATCTTTTAATTTCAGTTTTCATCACCAAGACACACTGAAAGTTTGATGACTACAAGTAATTACTTTACTAAATTGGAAATCAAAACCAACTCATGTTAACATATTGTCAAGGAATCAAATAAAATTGGGAACTTGTAGTATTTTGTTACAGATTTCATTGAGTGAAGCCACCAAACATGATACATGACACTTACAGACATTCCTGAAAACATGTTTTTTTGTTCTATCACTTACTGGTGTTTGTTATAAAAGCTGGCGTTTCCTCAACAAGCTGGCTTTAAGCACTTGTGTGTCTTTTTTTTCCAAAACACAATGGAACTGAAACCGGAATTATTTCGTGACCTGACATCATTTTTCAAAAATTTATGTATCCGAGCCAGTTGAGATACACCTGAACAATTCCTCAAAGTACTTGGCGTCTCTTATCAGTTTAGTCTACTCGGAGCCTGTCTAGATAGATTGGCTTTTGATTTAAACCAAGCCTTTATAAACACTTTTTTATCTTAAACAAACATTATAGAAATGCTTAAAAAATTGACTTAAAAACACTTAAAACAGAGGTCAATCGGGAATAAATCAAAATGATTGTGTATTTCCGCGCACTACAGTCCAGAAAAAAAGATCAGACAAAATAATTGCAAGCTCCTGGATAATTCATTGAAAAATTATGGTCCACAGAAAGCTCAGATTTCACATAGAACAAAAAGTCATACGATTAAGAAGTTTTTGCCTAAAAAGGGATTACAGATAGATACTTGATAGTAATTGAAATAAAATGTTTCCAATCACTACCAATAACCCTTCTGTTCATTCAAGCAAACATAGTCCCAATTTTAAAACAAAAATAAAAATTAACACAATAAATATGGCATTTAATTATGTATTATTGTTTTGATGTATTATCCCGTTCTGGTTTACGCCTCGCATTAGCGATACTCCTGAAAACTTCCAGAATTCCTTTAAATGTGACAACTCCGATCAAATTATGATCCTCATCCATGACCCAAATGGAATTAGCACGATGTGCAAGAGCTTGAATCATCACAGCCACCAGTGAACTCCATGGATAACAAGTAATCGCCTCCGATCTTCTTGCTGAAGAATATCGTCCTAGCACAGTAGCTTTGCTTGAGCCTGATTCGTCATCTGATGAACAACTCGAAGCAGAAGATGACGATGAAGACAGTGAAAATTCTTCATCTATTAATTCTACCATTGCCCCAAGGTTCTTATCTTGTAGCCTCATCTTTACCAACTCGATCAAGTCCTCTGGAGGACCACCGTAGTCAATGTAAGTCATGAGATCACCAGCGGAAAGTGTCGTGATTGCTGCTGCAACTGTCTCATCACAGTAGGCTAGAGTGAAGGGAGAGATTTCACCAATCAATCGGTTGTCTTCATCAACAACTGCAACTGAGCTCTGCTCAATGTACGCTCGAATAATGGCATCCAAGGAAGAAATTGCAGGATCATGGTAGCTAACAGTCATCACATCGTGATTAATGATGTTGAGTGATTCAATAGAAAAATTGGGCATAGGAGAAAAGACTCCAATGGAGTTCAGAAGGAACCGAACAATGTCTTCCTGTGTCAGCCAGCAGTATTCAACTCCGTTATGATTTGTGGGACTCAGAGATGATGCTTTACTCAAAAGGCTTTTCCTCGAACGCGTGCTCCTGTAGTTTTGAATTGGTATAACCAGGTTTTGAGCTCCTTCAAGAATGTAATCTATTGCTTCCAGCAAGCTGAACAACAAAAAAAAAAGACGTATAATCAATCTTCAAGTAGATCATATGAAGTATGCTTAGTACTCTTGAATCTTAGATCATTTGAATCAAATCCATGCATCTCTCTTTGATCTCATTTATTATAGCTTCTAACAAAACAATAAATAAATGAGATCACAACTATGACTTCTCTCACGAAACTATGTCTCAAAACCAAACAAACTAGGACCAGCCAAACAACAACATGCTCAGCAAAATCCCACATACTCAGCAAAATCCCACCAGTGCGATCTCGGGAGGTAAAATGTACACAATCTTAGCACTACCTCACAGAGATGGATATATGGAGAGACGGTTTCCGGAAGACCAAATTAGGGCCAGCCAATATTATCAAAAACAAAATAAAGCAGATCTAGTGTCTAGCAAAGCATAGCTAAATCAGAAAAGGGAAAAGCTAATTGATGAAAAAAGTTGAGATCTTGGGTGCTAAAAAAGGATTATTTTTTATATTCAGCATATTCTTTAGCAGTAATTCCGACACATTTTATTTTAATACTACTATTTCATTCTAAATTCTCTAGACAACAGCAGCCACAAAACAAAGGATGAAAACTATTTTTTCTTACAAATATATAAGAATAATTTTTTTAAAAAATAGAAATGAGCTAAAAGGAGAATTGAAAAACGTAATTGCATAGCAGACATCACCAATATAACTTCTAAATATCAGGCAACAAAATGAATTAAAATCTCATCTAATTGAATCTGGATTCAAAAAGGAAAAAAAATTAATATATAAGTTTTATAACTACCTTGAATTTGGATCTAAATGCCTGACGATGGAATTCCCTTTAGGCAAAATCTGTGAAACAGGAGTTTGAAGAGCCTTAGAAGGATCAGCCAAATTCTCTTCCTTACAGAGGAAACAAATCACATCGACCATACAGATCTTCCCAATACAGCGGCACACAGAATCTCCTCCTCCACCTTCTTCTAGAACCTTCCTGGAGTGGTCACAGCTCCAAACGCTTACATGAGGCTCGCCGGATTTTTTCAACGCTGTCAACGCTTCCAATACGGTGGCTTCCGCTTGGATTGGCTTTAGCGGTGGCTTACCAAGGCACAGGTCAGATACCTCCCGATTCAGAAAACTTACTGCCATGCAAATGCGAATACTCGACGGGGATTTGCGACGACGGCCGGAAAATTATTCGCCGGTAAAAAAGGACAAAAGACTTTGTCAAGGGTGAGTTGGGAATGTGAATTTAAGGCTGGAGATGAAAGAGGAAAATGATGTATTTATAGGTGGTGATTGCTGGCAATTCCCCGTGTGAGGTGACCTCCATTCATTTTTTTTCCTTTTCAAAAATATAATATTACCTCAGTTTTAATTTATTTCCTCTGCTTTATAAATTCTAATTCTAATATTTCTCCGTCTAATCTTATATAATATTTTTTTTAGTACATCTATCAAAAAGTATTACTCTATTATAACTAAAAATAAATTAATTTTAATTTTTATCTGTAATGAAGTAATATTCAAGTATATGCATATTTAAAGATTATTTTAAATTATAATTTTTTTTATAAATATTATATCAAATTAAAAAGAGCCATATAAAATAAATGAAAGAAATATTAATTCTTTACTTTCTATTTTGTTGTGTAAGATCACAATTACAAGTATTGAAAAAATTATTTTCTTGAATTTTATATCTAATTAAACTTAATCAAACAAATTATAATGGAATGAGAATTCCTTTTTCCACAGGTAGGTCCACAAATAAAAAGAAAGAGAAGGAAGGTTCTAGTGAGATTGAAAATAATATGTCGAATTTAATTTTTTTTTAAATCTTGTCAAATGAAATTTACTTTTGCCTGTTTGGAAAGTCACTGTACAATTGAATTTAATATAATCACACTATATAACATATTTAATAATTTATATAATTATTTTAACTAATAAATAATAAGGTTTATATCAATAATTATATATTCTTTTTCTCAGAAGAGATTGTAATTTATTATTAATTCGATGATATACTTACAAGTTGATTATTTTTAAATTTCTTTCTTTTAGCTTTATTTTATTTTCCATAACAAATTAGTGGGTCCGAGCGGATCCATAGTGATCAGTGGTTTTGATTAAAAATCTTAACTATTCTTTCTGTCATTTCTTTTTGTAAAATTAAGAAATAAATTTATATTTAGTTTTTAATTTATTTTTATTACTGATTATAGTCATATTTTTATTATATTATTTAAAATATTGTATTTATTATATTCAAATGGTGATTTGATAAAATTATCAAATTCTTTTACTACTAATTTTTATTACTATTTTTATGCAAAGCCAATTATGAACCACTATTAGTGAAAGTATTTTCATGACAACTTTAATTGAAATCACAGTAAATAAGTTAGGTGGTCATAATGTAGGTATATAGCAAAACGTAAGATGCATGTAATAGCTAGTCTGAATACTATGAACCAAAATAAGTAGGTCAAAACAGCGATTAAAAGGTAGAAACTGAAACTTGGTGGTTTAATTAATTGGAGATATTTATTGTCTCAAACCATCAATACAATTAAAAATTAACAATAATAATAATAACAAGTTAATAACAATAATATATCAAGTGAGTTATATGAGGTGAGATTTGAAAAAAGCGAGTATACATAAACTTTATTACTATGTCATGGAGATAAAAAGACTAATTTTGAATGACCCTTAGCTCAAACGTATACCATTAAAAATTAGAATTTGTATTAATTGCAATAGTAAGTAAGAGTGATGGCTCTTTATTTCAATTTATGCAATATACTCCCCTCCCCCTTCCCTCTTTTTTATATCTCGTCCTTATTATAAATAAATTATTCTTACTGTATGTTATTCACAAAATTAATGCATAAATTACATTGTTCTTCTTATTTTACTCTTGATAGTTAATGGATTTTGAAAATATATATTTGACCAACTAAAAGAATTAAAAAACAATTAATGTACATTAAATAAGGACAAAATAGTTAAATTTTTTTTTTCTTAATACAAGTACAATCACAAAAGATGTCATATTACACTACCAGAAAATTCGAGATTGCCAACGAATTCTGCCAACAACCTAAACTTGTTGGTAAATTACTAATGAATCACCAACGGATTAGCAACAGAAAGATATTCAAGAATTTAGTATCGCATTACTAACAAATTACAAACTGAATTTTACCAAACATATAATTTCGTTAGCAAATATTAAAAGAAAAATTTAGTGCAAAAAATAGTGATAGGATGCTGACAAATCACCAACAAAAAATTTATCAACTGAACGTATCTGTTACTAAATTACTAATGACTTGATAATCCATAAGAATTATTGCGGGAAAATGTGGCGCATAATTTAGGAACAAATTACTAACATATTACCAACAAGTTTTGCCAACTGATTTTAGTCGTCGGCAATTTACCAAGGAATTTTATATTTGTTGGTAAACTTGCCTACAAACTCTTGTTCCGTTAGTAAACTTTGCCAATAAATTCTTTGTTTTGTTAGTAATACTCTTGTGTTTTCTCTGGTAAACTATTAATAAAATATAGAAAAAAAACTTAAATATGGCATCAAACTTTTACAAAAGACTCATTTATGTTATCCTTAAAAGTTTGGCTCGTCAAAATGCATTCTTTTTGCTCTTTCTTCCTCAAGAATACCAAGAACACATACCAAGAACCTCCAAATTTTCAACTTCTTCAATTGTATATGAAATCACCTCAAATTTCAATAGTAGCATCTCTTCGAGTTAGATACTAAAACCCAATATCATTTGAGCTCTAATTTAACTTAATTAAACAACCCACATAAAATTTCTTCAAAGTTCCAAAACTTTGACCTCCTTTAATGGTAGAATTTCCTTCTCAACTCCAAATCACTTGAAATTTTGATACAAACTCAAAAAATACTAGAAAATAAAGATATAGTATACAAAACAACAATAAAAATACAAATCAAAAAATGGATTAGCAAATTTTTGGGATTAATTTCCATTTTCTCGAAATTTATTTCTAGTATTGAATTTATCTTTAAAAAAATTAAATTCAAGCTCAAAAGATATTGGTTTTTGTTACCTAACTCGAAGGGACGCTATTAATGAAATTTATGGTGATTTTTCAAACAATTGGAGAACCTACTAGGTACATTTCAGTGTACTTACTCCTACTATGTTTCCTCACTGCAAATTGAGCACAAGAACTTTCACATTGTAGTTGATCTTGTCGTGTAGAATATTCCTATCATTACCAGATTTCAGCGACAAGGCTCACACTTCGAGTCACTGTTGTGTCTGTAGGACTTCATTTATTGTCATCTATATTAGATTGTGTATTTTCTTTATGATATAACTTTGTATTTACTCATTCGTATTACTTAGAAGCTCTTGTTCTCATGACTCCAGTTTTTGAAATTTGAATTAAGTGTTGCGGTTGGTTGTAATTTGTTTTTATTTTCTTTAGTTGCAATTCGATTTTGAGTCGCGACACACTAATTCTCGAGTTTGTGCATCATATTGTTTGTGGGTGCTCGGGATTCGTTTGGAATTCTATGCATCCAAATGGACGATGCTATCACATCAAATCAATATGTTCTGAACTCAACGGCATAGTTGAAATTTTACAAAAAGTGAGTCCCACTCCCTAGTGTTGTTTTTAATAATAATTCAACTAAGGCCTCAGAATTAGTTTGAAAGCCTCGGGAACCGAACAAACACTCGTCCTAGAACAAACATGATATTCTGGAGCTAACCGCGCTACCATGCGGTATAATTTCTAAGAATGTTGACCGAGGACAACCTTAGGCCAAATTTCAAAGGCTAAAATGTCAAATGATTTAAATTCACGCCGAAAGCCTCGAGATTTAAGCCGACCATGCTTCTAGTCTAAAATGACCATTTTAAAGCTAATGGAACTATCATAAATTTATCGTAAGACCATTTACCCACATTTTTTCCCCAAAGTCAACTTTTTAAGTTATAAAGGATTCAAAATACGAAAAATTACATAAAATCCAAATAAACGACCAGGCGACTGAATTGTCAGTGCCAGCAAGTCATAAATGACTTGGGGTTGCTATAGGAATACTCTAACCGATGAAAAGGAAGTAGTATCAAGAAAATGACATGGAAGGTCATTATAGTTGCAGAGATTTGTTATTCATGTATTAATAATTACACCTTCTATCCTGCATAAAATTATACATAGATTCCCTCATAATTTATATATAGATTTCCTCATAACTTATGCATATATTAGTTATGCAATTTTTAAAAATCTTCAACCAAATATCAAATTAATTATACATTAATTACTTATTTCTTATTTACGTGCCAATGGTCGTATTAGTTATACAAACATTAATATATGTACAGGTTGTTTCTTATCCAACTTCCAAACGATGCCTTAATTAACAAGAAATAATTAACTTCAAATTCGATCCATAATTACAAATTAATAGCTAATTTTTAACAAGAGTAGTTATCTTTTCAAAAATGTATTTATCTACAGATAATATCAGTAAATAATCCCTCCAAATTTTTAGCTAGGTCCTTAATTAAAATTTTGGAGCGAATTTTAAGCGGGAATAGTTATTTTTTCAGGGAAAAGTGGAAATTTAATCAGGCAATCAAATTTTTATACATGTGCAGTTTCTTGATTTCCATTCTCTCCACTCTTCATCACGTTTTAGGAGCTCCAAGATGGCTATCCATTACATCATTGGTTCTGTTGCAGCATCTCTTGCCGTTGCATATGTTTGTGACACTGTCATTTAAATTGTTCGGAGGTACTACTCCAAGCACCGTTACCAACACAGATTGGTGGAAAGAAATCGACAAGAAATTCCAGGCATGGTCTCGCACTGCTGGTCCCTAGTTGTCATGAACCCCATCAAATCTTGATTTAGAGATTTTTATTCACCAGATTTCATCCATTCTTTAGTTTTGAGCGAGGATTTTTGCTCCTACGGTGGATTCTGACGATAATCAAAGTCATTTTTTTCACTTATAAGAGGATTTTTGACATATGTTACAAACAATCAAACAAGATTTGACCAATAAATGTTTTGTTCAAAAAAAATCTGGCAATTAAGTTCGGCCTTTGTTTTTGGTGGTTATTTTCTTCCCTAGTTCCACAACTAAAGAAGTCACCACTGTCTAACCCTCTGTTTATTTTTACTCTGGATTAACTCTTGCTTTGGCTTGAGAAGAGGTTAAACTTTTCTCTCACGATTGCATATTTCCTGTTATGTTATTTGTTCTCAAATGTGTAGTTTTTCCTATTTTGATTTCAGGGAAATGAGAAATTTTGGGGATTTCTCCTTACATTCTTGGTAAGTTTTCTCTCTTATTATGCAGTTCACCTCATGTCTAGCAAGTATTATGCTTTTGATTTTTTGTTCACTTTTTCGTAATTGGACCCATCCTTGTAACTCCAAGCGAAGACATCCTTATACTTCTTGAGTAGATTCATATAAGTGTTTTCTTTCTCAACTTCTAGGAAAGCGCTTAAGTAAGTTGGCCTTGGGTCTTCATAAGTACCAAAGTTAACTTCCTTTAAAGGATCTATCGTGGCTTTCACTCCTTCTTCCAGTTTTGGTGGAGCATCTCCAGCATCTTCTTCCTCTTGTGGATCATTCTCACTAACAAATATGTGGTAACCCCAGCAATGTATTTTGATCCTTCATCAACCTTTACTTGAGACGAGGTATCGAGCTCCCTCAAAGCTATAATATGATATGATGAGCCTATACTTTCTTCATCTTCCTCATGTTCCTGGTGTAAACCACGGTGTGAGTTTTTGCCTTTAGCACTTCTCCACACGAAATCATGAGTTCCACTTTTCGCTTCATCTTAGAGGGAATTGAGCTTTGGACGTCCTTTAGGATAAGCGGAGCAAGTGTTGTCACCCTTAGGTAACTTCTCTGAATGCTTCTTACTTCTTTTTTTCAATTTTCCTAACCTCTCGAACACAGAAGTTCTCGTAGTGGATTTTTATAAGTTGATCGAAGGTAGAGGACCTTTTGTTAGAAGAAGAGGACTCATCTTCAATGGTAATGTAATTGTTATTTACTCTTCTTATGGAACTATGGACTGGAAGTGGTTGGCTATAGCCCAAACCTTCGCGTGCTTTCTTGGTGACATCATCTGATGGGAGTTTCCCTAATTTAGATGGCTCATTAGGGTTGTATTCAGCCTTTGCAAGTAACTTGTAAACATTTGGATCAAAGCCTTTTGTACATTTAGTAGGGAGCGGCATATCTTGATGTGTTTTGAGTCACAAACTCTCCTAGCAACTTTGAAGACAAAATGATTGCATTAATGCGTTTGATAGGAAGAGTTAGCCCTCCCAGTACATTTCCTTTAACATTAGATGATTGACCTATCTCTTTCTTTACCTTCGGAACATAGCGGGGTACAAAAGTTAGCTTTTTTTTCGAGGACATGATCTTCCCTTTATCTGGACAAGACTCCAACTCCCCTATACTGGCCTTGACCTTTCTAACCACCACATCAATTCTTTTGCTTACAAGCGCATTGGACTTGGTCAATTTGACACCGTCGAGTTTTGGTTCCTTCACAATATAATTCTTCAGATAGAATTTTGCATCAGCAAAGTGTGACTCAACTTCAGTGAAAGAATTATCATCAGCAACTATTTTCCTTTCAATTCCATCTTGGAGATACTTCAAACATTGGTAGTAAGAGGATGAGACAATTTTGTTCTCATGCACCTAAGGGCTACCAAACAATATATTGTATAAAGACTTTACATCGATCAAATGCATCCATGCACTAGATCGCAAATCACCAATATGGATTTCTAACTTAATGGAGCTTATAGACCTATGCCTCCCTTGATTGAATCCTTGTATTAATAGACGAGTTTCACTAAGCTCCTCAGTCACGATGCCCAGTTCTTTCAATATATGGATGGGCAGAATGCTAACCCCAGATCCTTCATCAATCAAGATTCTGGTTACCCTCTTCTCTAGCACGTGACCCACCATGTACAAAGGACAATTATGTAATTTTTCACCAAATAGGAGATCATCCTCTATAAATATGATTTTTGTATCGCATGCATGTGCTTCTTGAGAAGAGGGTTTCGCAGGCTTCTCAGAAGGTAAGGGAGACGCTTTTGATGAGGTTTCGCCTGTTGATTCTTCTTTATCCATTGGAGACATCTTTGATGAACTTTCACCTACTGTCTCTCTTTTGTCAGTGTTAACACATGATGCCTCATTGTTGTCTTGGGCAGTTCCAGTGTGAAACCAACTCGACAAGAACTCTCCAAAAGTCATAGGGCGTCGTGCCTAATGGTAGTGATGCACTTCCACCATTTCTTTCTTTGGATGCGTGACTAGCTTTTGCTTCTTTGGTCTTCTCACTATCTTTCCTCTGGTCAGTTTCTTAGATAATTCTCTTCATGAACTTGTCTTGTCACGTTTTCACCTGGTAACGAGAATCCAACTTTCATCATCATCTCTATTCGTTTGGATTTTGTTGGGCTCTAAGTACTTCTCCTTTTCAGAGGTATATATTTGGATCGGGTCAAGCGAGCCAAAAGTGATAAAGATTTGGTTAGAACTAGCTTTCTCATCATTAAGGACAATCTTCTCTTCCCTAGCTAATTGCATGACTTTGCCTTTGAAGACAAAATACTTTTCAAGAGGATGACCTAAAAGTCTATGACATTTGCAATAGTTTGGATCATCAGTCTTTTCAGCTTCATCAAGCCGTTTCATCTCCGGTAACTCGATGAGCTTCAGCTCAACCAACTCATCAAATATTTGAGAAACGTCAGAATCCAAAAAAGAGTATTCTTTTTCTTACATCTCCTTTAAAGTCAACTTTCGATTTGGACGCCCCTGAAAAGTTGTCTTCACACTCTGCTTCCTGCTTTCCTTTGTAGTGCATTTCACGGGCGATGCGTTGACAGTCATGGATTCCTTGTTGTCATTTTTAGCACAAATTTGCTTCATTTCTTTGGTTCCTGCTTGTCCCTTCCTTTGCGTGGATCGTGAACAAGCAGTCCATCTTTTCAAGCAGAAGACATGCTCAACTCCATATCATGAGCACGAGACGCTAGATCTTCAAAAGACTTAGGTTTGATCCCTTATAGGATGTAGAGAAGCCCCAGTGCATTCCTTGGGTACATATTTCTATTGCAGAAGCTTCATTAAGTCTATCTTTGCAATTGAGACTTACGTTCCTCATCGATTTATGAAGTTAATGATTGGTTTATCTTTTCTTTGGTGAGTATTTGTGAGTTCTACCATGCTCACTATGCGCCATGTGCTATAGAAGCGATTGAGAAACTCATGCTCCAGTTGCTCCCAACGATTAATGGAATGAGGCTTAAGATCTGTGTAACGGTCAAAGGCATTTCCTTTCAAGGGACGGACGAATTGTTTGACGAGATGATCTCCATAGGTCCCAGCATTTTTACATGTCTCTATGAAGTGTGCAACATGTTGCTTTGGATTCCCTTCGCCTTCGAATTGCTGAAATTTGGGAGGTTGAAAATCGGCAGGCATTCTGGGACTATCAATCCTTGCAGTGTAAGGCTTGGCATACATATGAGAAGACTTGGTGGAGACTTCATACTTGTCTTTAATGGTCCCTTTAATGAACAACTTTAATTGATCAAGTGGGATCATTCCTTCGGCCGAACTGGCCGCTCCTTGAGAGTCGACGCTTAATTTGCAGGATTTTTAGCCTCTTGAATCTCAATACCCTTCCTAGGTGCATGGCTAGATTCCCCATCCAATAAGCCATCTACTTTATCCATCAACTTATCGATGCGAGATTCTTGGTGATGCATATGCCTAGTCAGTCCTTCAATCATTTTTGCCAGATTTGCAAGTTTTGCCTCTGTGGATGAAGCATTAGTTATCATCGCTTGCATGACTGTTGAAGACATAAAAGATCAGAAAAATTTAAGTGCAATTCTTTCACAAATAAAGAGAAAAATTTAAATTCTTATCTACGAAAATTATTATTTTGCTGCTCGACTATATAACATGAGATAGAGTATATCAAGAAAAGATCAAATCAAGACGGTAATCCTTTCATGTTTTACTTATATATATATTTTAGTTTTAAGCAGCAACATCAACTAGATTTCTCTAACTTCTCAAAGAAAAATAATATGAGTAATACAAATGCTTATTTCAT
Organism: Solanum medicagineum; assembly: GCA_026153255.1. Classification (NCBI taxonomy): domain Eukaryota; kingdom Viridiplantae; phylum Streptophyta; class Magnoliopsida; order Solanales; family Solanaceae; genus Solanum; species Solanum medicagineum. The sequence continues at coordinate 15,579,203 of JAPFFP010000046.1, forward strand.
TATTAAAGAGTGTAGTTAAATGAATGAGATCCCTCTATTGTTAATAAAAAAAATGAATTTGAACTCTAAAAATAAATAAATTCTAAATCAAGGTGCTTCATTTTCAAATAAATTTCATACAATATAAATTTGAATTAATCAAACTAGTTAATTCTAACCAAAGACAAGACTAAGTAGCAGTACGAAATTTTCAACTAAAATTATATTGTATATCTAAAAGTTAAATTATTTTATACAATATAAAATTTTCACCATTTACTTTTTCAAAATTCAAGTTTCTAATAAAAATTCTAAACTTCCTTAGTGCTCCAACCACATAATAATTGACGATGAGACAAAATCTCCGGCCAGATTCCTTTGTCGTTGTTAAGAAGAGAGAATTTAAATGGACAAACTGATAGGAACTAGTGCTCCGACATGATTCCAAACGTGTGAAGCAAAAATTTTGAAGAAAATTATAATTTCCGATTGGTTGGGAGCCTTATCCATTTCTCTTTTTTCTTCCTCAGGTCTAATATTTACATTGAAGTATTTGTATTGTGTGGGGCTCTATCCGGAGAAAACACACTTGATATTTGGTATTTATTGGAGTCCTCATATATCTGAATCCATATAGCGTAGAGTTTCATTTAATAAGAAATATTCCTTACCAAGAATTCTTTTATTTTCAAAATTCAAACCTGAGATCACTGGTTAAGAGAAAGTAACTACTCCGATCCATATCCACCGCACTAGATGGTTTGTACATTTCTCTATAGGCTATATAACAAGCCTTGTCCATTAGAATCTTATATCTCATTTCTAGTGGAGGTTCAGAAATATTCAATTTGTGGAATTATCTCAAGAACAGGACAAATTGATTTAATTTATTATGACTTCTTCAGAACAAAACTAAAGAATATGCCGCAGAACTATGATATTTTTTTTAGTTAAGCATTAAAAGATATATTTAGATTACTTTTTTTAGTTCTATATGAAAATTATTGAAAGTGTGAATTTTATTTTTAAAATATTATTTGTTAATTTGAGAAATATATATCTCTCTTTTATTATAATCTCTTGATAGTATATATGTGTACTATACTTTCTCTTTTGTTTTTATAAAAATTGTCACGTGACATTTCATATGAACAAGATATATCGCGTTGATAAAATTAAATAAATAACTAGTAATTAGTTAAAGTTAAAGATAAATGCATCACATGCAATTCCAAAAAAATATTTTAAAAATAAAATAAAATATTTTTCTTACTTACACTCCACCACATTTTCATTTTAGTTATAATCCTCATGCAAATAAAAGGAAAACTTCTTGAAGAATGTATGTATAACTAACACAACACGAGAAAAATGTAAACTAGAAAAATGTAAGCGGAGGGTTAGAACTTTTCTTTTATAAAAATGAAAAATAATATCTAATTTTTTTTAGGAAGGAGTGAGTGCTATTGTGGGGAATAATTTTTAGTTAATATTAATTGTTTATTGAATTTTTAGCAAGGTGGAATGGTTTATCAATGGGAAATATGACATGATAATATTCTTAAATAAAAAAGAGTTTTATTCAATTGACAATTTTTTTCAAAATAAAATAAAGGAGAGTGTGTATTATGTACATGTACGCTTGAGACGTGTTTTTCAAACTAATGAACGACAGTTTAGTTGTGAAATTCACACTCCCAATAATTTAGGTATAAAGCCAAAAAAATTATAATTTAAATCTGTTTGGATACTTAACTCAATTTTTTCTTAAAAGATCGTTGGACTTACGTTAAGTGTCTGTATGAATATATAAATAAATGTTTTGAGAAAGTATTTTTGTTAAATTTATTTATTTTTAGATAAGTACTTTTGAAATGAAATAATGTGTTTGATTGACCTTTTTAAAAAGTACTTTCGAGCAGAAATTATTACTCAAATCTTTGCAAATATGTTTTGCAAATTGATTACTCAAACATCGATTGCCATTTCAAAATTATTTTTTTGGAAAAGAAGTTATAAAAATGCAATACAATTATAGGTTATAATTACGCCATTGCAACTCAAAACTTGTGACACCACCCTAAATTGTAACCTCATTGGTCATATATATTTGATGTGCTGTTAAAATACAAACATTTGGTGTCTGAAACAAGGGATTTTATGAGTTCTTAAAGTGACTTTTTTAATGTTTTGAGGTGTTTTTGTGTTAATTTTGCAGAAAAGTTAGGTTGGTATGATTTTGAAGAAAAGTTGTAGATTTTGCTGAAGCAGAGGCCGTACAAGCCAACCTACGAGTCGTAGGTTGTGTTATAGCAAGAATCAGAGACTAAAAATAAAAAATCTGGCAAGTGAAGGTCACTCCTACGAGCCCCAATCTACGAGTTGTAAGACACAATACGACTCGTATAGGTGCGCTCGTAGCAAGAATCAAAGAGCCAAAATGTTAGACCAAAAACTGAAGACCAAGACTATGAGACAAACATATGAGTCGTAGCCTAAACAATGACTCGTACCTATGGGTCGTACTAGTTCAGTCCAAGATGCCAAGAACCTGATCCGAGACTCCTACTACGATTCGTAGGATGCTACAAAACTTATCAGCTGCCAGCTGTTTTTTCTGTGTAAATTCTAGGGTTATTTTGTAAATACTATATATAGCTTAAGTTAGGTTTTTGAGTAGAGAGTTCGACCAGTAGACATTTTCACATTACATTTTGAAGCTTTTCTTAGGTATTTAATGTAGATTATTGTTCTCTCTTGGAAAACCCATGGGATTTGCAAATCTTACATGTACTCATTGTTGATCAATCAAGTTTGTGAGCTTGCAACTTGTGGTGCCTATTCCTTTATTGTTATTGGTGAAACTCTCAACTATGTTTATTATATGCATCTTTGTGTGTTTTGCTTTAGCTATGAGTAGCTAAGCACCCACAACTTGGGGTTGTGGGAACCATGGTTAGTTGACTTAAAATAACTTAGTTTTCTTACATCTTTATGATTGGGGTTTTGCATGTATTATCTATTTCCCTTCACTTTTATTGTAAGAGGCCAACACCAAACCCTACTTACTATCACGATCCCGACCAAGATAGTGACAAATAAAAAAAGGGAAATAGATGACAGAATTCAATTGATGTGTTTTCGTCTAGCCAACCAAACCTGACCAAGGGGAGGTCGACTGGGACTATTGGTAATGGTTAGTTGGCACGCCATGGCAGCCGACCAAGCGCCATGGTGAAATTCGACCTTCACCTTCACAGGAGGGCTGGAAGAAACTAAGTTACCGTCTTGCATGCAAATCACCAATTATAGTTATGTATCTAGTGTAATCAAGTCGACGAACCATGGGGAACACAATCTCAAGTTGTCCCCAAAATTGAGTGTTTCCTTGTGTTATAGTTAGTGTTTGGTTTATTTTGTTTTTGAATCACAACCCCCCCTCCCCCCTCCCCCTCCATTTAGAGATTGTAGTCATAAATGCTAGAAATGATTAGTGATGAAGTCTTGTAGTCAAGTCATATATTCCCTGTGGATTTGATCCTAACTCGGTTAGGTTAATTACTGACAGCGACTGCTTTCTTATTGAAGCGTGACCATCAGATCAATATTGTATCTTTCGAATTCTTGAAAACGAAATGACATGAGCATTACTTTTATTAATTCCCAAAACATATCTAAATATAGTATAGAAACAAAAGGAGTGACCTCATTGTACTTCCTTAAGGAAGTTGATTTTTTTTTTTTTTGTGGTTATTATAGGAAAAAAAATTCGTGTTTTATAAGGTCGTTTATTTCTTTTCTTCTTGCTGTGCTTTTGTCGTCCGTGTACTAACTTAGATAAAAATAAACATAAAGGAGCTAATAAATAGAGAATGAGACTTGAAACACGAATTCTTCCATGCACCTTACTTACGAAGCAAATTCTTTCTAAAATTTCACGTCATCACTTTCTTATAGTATTATTTTATAATTTAATTATATTATTTTATAATTTAATTAAAGAAAAAAATATATAATAAAATTACGTATTTATATTTTATTTGAGCCAAAAATTTATCGAAAAACTCTCTCCTTTCTCATAGGATAACTGTTTTGTTAGCACTGTATTTCTATAATACTTTATCAAAAATTAAAACTGGAAAAAAGAGGTCCTACCGGGAGTCACTGGATTCAATGTCCAGAGTGCTAACCACCACACCATGGAATCAATTTGTTATTTACGAGTTAAAATTTATTTATAAAGGTACTATATGATGGAACTAGTTGCTACGATTAATAACCACGCACTTCTGATTCCTACACTACAATCTTAGCGTTACGAGTTCATGCAATACCACAATTCCTATATTATCAATCCATGCATATATAAAATTATTCATATTAGGTATTTAATCAAACTAATTTAATTTATCATAATTAAGTGATTTCAATTTCCTTAAACTAATCTCAATGAATCATGGCATGTTAAATAAGGGGTACCAAGTTTCACACAATTCTCATCATGCATTCAAATTTGACAATACTTAATCATAATAATATACAATTCCACCTTTTTATATCTTATACTAACAATTACCACCATTAATTCTTCAATGTACAATATAAAGAACAATAAAAATCATTATTTTCCTTTTAATTTACGCAAAACTAATACTATATGTTTAATGTGTATTTTTCAAAACAAAACGGTGCCTACTGGTGGGACTACTTGATGTTTTGAGTTTTTTTTTTTATTTTGAATCAATAGCTTGTTAAATAAATGATTATTCAAATTATTTTTAAATATATCTTAATTTATTTTCTTGAGCACATTGAAAATACATTTTTTTATTTTGATCTGAAAAGACAAACTATTCTGTTAATTAAGTAGTAGTACTACAAGCCACAAGGGACGTATCTTAATGGTAATCATCTGATTGCCACAAGCATTATCTAAATATCTATTATCTGCCAACTTTGTAAAGACAATTTTATATATACCTAAAAAAGGACAAATAATATAGTAGTATTGTTTATCTGTTGTTTTTCAAATTTCCTATATAATAAAATAGTTTGACTGGAAGAATAATGGCCCACGATACAAGAGAGTTAAAATTTTTTATTAAGAATATAATGTTCAAGATTCAATATAATACTATACAAAAATAATTTTTAATTAATAAATTTTATATAATTTTTTATATTTATATAATATTTAATAAAAAATATTCGATTGATCATCTCAAACCATATATTACCATGCGACTGTGTCAGGGAAGACAGATGCCCAAAACCAAAATTATGCTACGTAATGGGTGGTGTATGCCCCTGGGGTTTTTGATATGTTTGGCCCTAAATTTCTCCAAGGGACGTATTTAAGGGCCAACTGAGGACAGAATAAAAAAAGAAATTAAGAGAAGATAAATATCTTTAAAATTTATGATCCCAAAAATTTCAAACACGTGTGTTGTAGTAGCATTAAATTATTTTTAATCATAATCATCAAAATATGTTTTGTTTTGAATGGACACAAAAAATTATATCACATAAATTAAGATTAAGAAAATAGCTATCAGATTATAATAAATAAAAATATAATCGTAATCAAGATAGTGATATGAAAAGGAATCCACTCCCAACAACAATGAGGAACTAGAGGAAACACGCAACGCACCGAAACAATGTAAAACGCTCCAAGAAGGGGAGCTACTGTTTATTTCTTGTTCTTGCAAAAGGAGCAAGAAGAAGTACAATTAATTGGGGCGTTTCTGTGAGAAAACGATGGGCAACAATGGCCAAGAATTTGAAGGGAAATAGGGATTGGTATGGAAGGGAAGAGCCCCGATGGGGGAGCTTCAGC
>JAPFFP010000046.1:15585120-15599409 GCA_026153255.1 Solanum medicagineum
CTTAGTCTAATATTTTGACTAGTTAATTTACTAGTCCCCTTTTTTCATATTATGTAATTATTAATTAATAGTTTAACTAATTTATTCACTATTCTCAACATGATACTTTATTGATGATGAGTATTATCTCTCGTGTTAAAAATAGTAAACGAAAAATATTTTTAAAATGACAAAAAAGAAAATATTCGATTATGAGATTGTAGATTATTTTTTCAAGATAAAATGAATATACCTGTTAATAAAGTACCAATATATCACACTATATTTTCCAAAGTCAAAGTCATAATAGTAAACATAGTCGAGCAAACAACAATAACACAAATCTCTTTAAAACTAAAGGAAGTATTCTTCAAAATTATAAAACTTTTCATCTATTTTATTAAAAATGAAGAAATATCTAGAGATAAAGATTCTAGTAAAATTTCTGAACTCCACGAGATAAATATCAAATATTTCTTTACCATTAACTAAAAATATTCACTTCAAATTTTTTAAAAATAAAGTCGCAATCATGAAGAGTGGCTTACACTAAGGTGAATTTTGCATAGCAAATTCGAAAATACTAGTGGAATTATACAAACTATATACTACCAAACACATACCGATAAGGAAAAAAATTGAACTTGAGAGCCCATTCCTGTGGTCAAATATAAATAAGGCCATGACCCCGTGTGAACTTCGTGTTTGGTCTTATCGAGTTTGATACGTATACACGCACTGAATTTTGGGAATCTGGAAGGTGGTTTTATGGGCCACAGGGGTTGGAGGCGTTGCCGTATAAGACTAAAAAGTATGTTGAAAATTTTGACAATAATTACAACTTGTTATGATTGCTTTTTTATTATTTTATACTACTAATATAATATAAATATGCTCTATCAGTACAATTGTGTACGAGCTAATGATATTGTTATAACAGAAGACACGTTTCATTACATGTCATTTCTGACTAGCTTATTTGTGTTCCTTTATTTGGAGTTTGATAGTTCTCTTTTTCTATTTTGAGGGTCTGGATAGAAAAGGAGTGGATAGGGGTGCCTTGTTCTTTTTATTAAAACAACTCACAATAATACTCCCTTCGTCTTATTTAATATAACACTCTTTGACTTATTTTACAGTAAGTTTTATTTTTTTCTTTAAATACTGTGTCAAGTCGAAAGATGTTACATAAAATAGGACGAAGGAAATAATTTTTTTCGCTAATAATTTCATTCTCCCAGAGAATCAGAATTGCGATTTCTACGAAAATTCTTTTCAAATACAAAAAGACCTCCTATTTTATGAGAAATTATTTATGGGTCATATAAAAGCTAACCCATGTTGTAGTTTGAAAATTCGCTTGTTAGAATGTATGAGAATAATGCTAAATAAAATGTATTAATAATACTTGCATTAGTGATGCATGCATATTAGTTATGCTTGCATTATCATATATATATATTGTTTGACTTGATGCATTAAAAATAATATGCATTATATAAATAAATTTTTTTTTATAAAGATGCCCTCGATAATTATAGTGGAAAATATGTGAAAAAGGTTTTGATCGACAATTGAGTCTTTGATCATGCTAATACATGTATTAAAACTATTTTATAACTAATACTTAGAGATTCATGGTATTAATTAGTAATACACAATAGAGTGTTAGTTATACATATGATGAAAAAGTATACCAAATAAGGCACTACTAATACACCAAGTTAATGCATTCATTATTTTTATTAATACACTTTACCAAACGACCTCTAATATTCTGGAAAAACTGTTTAATAGGATTAGTAATCAAGTGTTATACCAACATGGGTGTGATGTACTGGTGGGAGTCTTTCACCCTTAACTAGAGGTTTCGGGTCCGAGCCCTGCGAATGGAAAAAATCCTGTGGGCTCTACAGTGTGCACCCTGGATTTAGTCAGGGCTCTACGAGTTCCAAACACCGAGTAGAAAATAAATAAAAAATAATCAAATGCTACTATGCAATGTTTCGACACTATTGATAAGTTCGTTTTTGATTGATTTCAAATAACGACTTGTCATGAGTGTGTTCTAGTTGATGAAGTAAGTTGTGAAGTAAAGATTTTTCTGTAAGTTGTGATTGAAGTAAAAAATCTTTAAAAAAATATCGTGGATCGTCTCTCGTTACAAATATTAGGGAAAAAATTTCAAGATATTTTCGGACCACGACTGAAAATACTATCCTAGCGTTTGATTTCGTCTAGGCAATACTTCCATGTGTTGAATTCCCATTAGTCCATTTGGTAAGCCTAGGTTTCACCCATACAAAATATATACTCCATTAATAATTAATTTCAATAGTGTCTCAAACATTAATTCCTTTTCATTTCATGGCCTTCTTTTAAAATGTTTTTCAAAATAACTACTTTTGATGATAAGTAGTTTGGCTTTGGCTATAAATTTAAAAAATACTTTTAAGCAATAATTAGTGTCTGAGAAAACTTTTTAAAAGTGTTTCTAAGTGTATTTTTTTCAAAAGTGTTTTTCAAAAATTATTTTTAAGAAAAACAACTTTCTTTTTCTTCTTAAAAATAACTTTTATTGCTCCTAAAACACTTACTTTCTCTCAAAAACTTAACCAAATGTCACTTTTTTTTAAAAAAACTTTTGGACCTCTCAAAGTTTGGCCAAATAACAATAAAGATGTGTAGATAAAATGCATATAATATATATCCTTTAAGAATAAATTGCGTGAATAAGTAAAGATATACTAGTTAATTAGGTAATATAATTCCAATTTGATTAAATTACCATTCAACACTAACTTACAACCATAATTATGTGGCCACATCTAGAATGTTTATGATTGAACTCTCAATTGTATATAATTTAGAATTTGTATAAATTGGTTATTAATTGTATAAATCTTGAATTCTTATCTTGTATATAATTATCATATCGATACATTTGATTTATATAAGTTTTGAAACATTCCTAAATGTATGAATACAGAATTTGTATGTACTTACATTGTTTATATTTTGACAACGAAGTATACAAACAAAAATAATCATAGCAAATAAAACTATATCTATAGAGTATAATTAATCAAATTATAGCTAAAGAGTATAATTAAAATACTTATTAGTAGTATTCGTGAAAATTCCTCATTTTCTAAAGTTGAAGCAAACACTATGAATTCTAAGACACCAAGAACTAACTGTGAGAGAATTCAGCCCAAAACATATAAATATGGGCCTGATTCAGCCCATGAACCATTTTGTGAGAGAAATTTAGCCCATTAATGGAATACCCGATAAATCGAAATTGAAACTTTTCCCCAATTCTGGATTCCATCAAAATCACAGAACTAGGGATAGGTTTTGGACTGGTTCATCAAAGATTCAGAACTACTAAAATGCCTCGATATGAAACCAAAAGTGACGATCGCAGAAGATCGACTCCGTATTCTTACAAAGAACGGAAGTCGCGTCATCACGAGGTTAATTTTCTCTTAAAATTTTCTAGCCATATGATAAGTTGATTCAAATTGCTCAAAATTTATTATAAAATCTTGAAACTTGGCTAATGAAAGAAGTGACAACATTTTGTATAACAAATTTCTAATGTACTGGTAATCTTGGACATGAGCTCAAGCTATTTAATCTGAGAAAAAGTGCTGCTTTTTTGTATTGATTGAAATTAGGGGTGTACATAAATTGAGCAAAACTGATAACCTGAGCTGAATAAGCGTTGGTGGGGTTATTGGGTTACCAAATTTGTAGGATGAGCAACGGTCGTGTGCAAATGGGACTTTTATGTTACATTGCCACTCTTGACTGAAATTTTCGCCACATGGTTGTGGCTGAAGAGAAAATGCAACCCAAATTGATTGAAATTCTCATTTATAAGAACTTCAAGAATGAAAATTCAAATGTATGAGCCCATCGATTTTACTTTTTCCCGTTTCTAGAGAACGTAGGAAGTCGGCTAAAGGCATTACCTTTGAAGTTGTGATAGACCTTGGTCTCTATCACGGGAGACTAATGTTGACAAAAAGAAGTAGGTGGTTATTCCAATACTTGCCAGTGAGAAATAGAAGATACTGGGTGGATTTGTTGAGGCTACACAGAAGTTGACTTGGACATCAATGATCAAACAACAACATACCTAGTGAAATCACACAATATATCTGGACATCACCATATTTAAAATGTCCCCATGCTAAACATACCCTTGAACCATGTAAAGTGGTGTTGGATATAACTTAACTATTATGGAACTTGAGTATTTGTTGTTTAATAATTATAATATGCATGTTGTATTAATACAAATATGATTTGATTTCAAGCACTTATACTTCAAATGACCTGTCTATTTTTTGTTTCCTTACATTGTAAACCCCAAAGAAGAAGTTTTGATTGGGAGTTTTATTCAGTTAGACCAATTTTAGTTTGTATGTTATCTCCTGAACTCGTAAACTATATTTCCCTGCTTGCTGCTTTGGCCTAATTTCATAATATTGTCTAATTGAACTTCCCCAGAGCCAGTCTAATGGATCTCATCACTATAGAGTCAAGGATAATTGTTCCAGAGATCGAGTCCGTCACCGTGGGGACTACAAGGATAAAAGCACCAGGAGCTACAGAAGAAATGATAACAATGAGGAGTACAGCCATTCCAGGAACCATAAATTTGACAGGTCATCTTTCCATTCCTTATGATGGTTCTCTTTTGCGGGCCTCTTTTTCTGGGGGTGATGGTGGTGGGGGGCTGGGGGTGGGGGGCTGTTCACTTGAATTGATAGGTCATACTTCCCTTGTGGTCCATTATGCTTTTTTCAATTTTCAAAAGTTATAGATACATGCTAGGGAAGAAATAAATAACTAGAGGTTAGTTAATTCATAGGATCTATTATTCTTGGAAACACATAATTAATCTAGATAGTGCTTCTGTAATCTGACAAACAGTTCGATCAGGAAAATCGAGGCAATCCAATTGGCTCTCAACTGGAAGTCTGCGTATCGTTGTAATTTTGGCCAAATCAAGATAATTCTTTTTTGTTTCATCAATAAAAATAATATTTCTTTGATTGGTTTCCTTTACTATACATATTTTTTTTGATAAGTAAAGCTTTGAAAGCTCAATAATGAACACTTGAACAGAACTAGCACTAAGGCAGTTCCGGCCTTCCGGGCACTAAGTAGGATGTCCCAAGTACAGAATTTGTTCAACTTTGTAACAAACTAACTGAGCTATCATAGAGTCCTATTCATATGCATATTGTAAATTCACCGTAAAGCTAGCAAACTAAGCATCTATGTTTGAAGACAAACAGCTGCAGTTCTGCCGTTGAAACATCTTTGATTCCTTTCTTTCTGCACCACCCAGCACACAGATGCAGGAATGATTCTCCAGAATCTGGTCAACACCCAAGGAGTTCCTTGACATTCTTTGGCATCACATGTCTTTACCCCAAAATATGTTCTTTCCATAACTGTGTAGGTGGGAAAAGTGCGAAAAGAGAAAAAAGAAGATACTCACCATTTCCTATCTCTCTTTGTACTTCTCATGGCAACACATTCTTGGCAGCATATTATGTATTAAAGTTTTAAAGAAAAACACAAAGTCTATACCTATAAACCTTTTGCCTGATGATGGATCGTATTTATAGCTTACATTATTGTGTTTACGAATTAAAATTAATACGCTGGATAAAATATTATCATTTTTTTTGAAAATGTTAACACTAAAATGATTATCATTATTATTTGTCCATGTGGTTAACACTGTGATTTTGTAGGCGCCAATGTCATGGAGGTATTGAGAAGCGTGAGATTCACAGATCTCGTTCAAGGTCAAAGGATCGGTCTCATGACAAAGCTAGATCACGATCAAGTTCTCCTTTACTGCCAAAGAGGTTTCCTTACAATTTTTTAACAATATGAATTTCCCAGTTGATAACTCCTTATTCCTCAATACGCTGTACTAACTAGTTTTCTTTTCACAAATTATGGCAAGTTCTCGATAAGTCACATTATCATGTGGTTTTACTTTTAGGATGTCTTTGATATAGATGATAATATTTTTCAATTTTCTCATGTTTGGTTGGTCGAGATATTCTCTAGGAAAACAAGTTTCTTAAAAAATGAGGATAATGACTTCCTTATTCAAATTAGGAGAAAGAAGTTACATAATTGACATTGCAAGTTCATTATCTCTTTCACACCCACCTGCCACCCCCACCCTCCGCAGCTCCACTTTTTCACCCCTACCACTTCCACTCTCCACCATATCTCATTCCTAAGTGATTTGCTAGATGACATATAAAAACTCTTGAGATATAATATTTTTCTTGCTTACTACCAAATATTATTAAAAAATAAGCAAGAAACGCACTCACTTATTTTTCAAGAAAATATTTTCTAGGAAAATATTTTTCATGCAAACATTTTCCTCCATGCACAATTCAAATGTTTGTGAGTTTTTTATTATATTAAGAGGATGTATGTGTCTTTAATTCAATGCTCTATATTATTTTCCTGCGAGGGATTCGTTTGTTTTTGTTCTTGTAAAACATGAATCTATTTTACTCAGATCATAGAAAAAAAATCCTTGGTTCACTACACTCTATGAGCCATGCACAAAATTGATTTGTCATAATGTTTTTCTTTTCAACAGCAAGCGGACAAGTGGCTTTGATATGGCTCCACCAGTTGCAGCGTCTTTTTCTAGTGGGACAGGTTAGCATTTTAGAACCTGAACAGCACATACAGACATAGCTCTCCCCTACCTAAACTGATGTCAGTCCTGTATTTAGCGATTGATGGTTATGTTCAATATGATAAGCTTTTTGATTTGATTTCATGCTGATAATTTTTACTTGAACTGAGAGATTATTTTTGTGTTGTTTGCTGTTGTGTTGGTTCCTTGTTTGTGATTTTGGTACATATGCTAAGAAGGCAATAATGGACTTTATGTCCCACCATGCTACTCGTGGGCGTGAGGACTGTAGATTTAACTCAACGAGGAGTCAGTGCTTCGGTTAGCTGGGGCTTTTCCATCATCAACGGCAACTGTTGTAATTTGGTAGACACAATTGTTATCCAGGAACCTGCAATGGTGGAATGTTATTCTTGTTTTTTTATCTGAATGCTATACAATATCTAGGTATGGAATAGTAGCTTTTCTCTTTTATGCTCTCTCTTCTGGTAAAAAAACTACTATGATTATCCCTTTGTGTCGAAGGCTAAATTTTTCAAAAATTGTATTAGGTAATCTGTTGAATTTTAGCATTTGAATCTGTCATTTTTCAGTTGTAAAAGATTAATTTCTCAGTTTTTACATTTCAATTTTCATCACTTCCGATACTCTTTGTTTATTATGTAGAACAAATTTTGGGTTCTTCCAAGGCTCATCCATCGATATCTGGAATGTTACAAAATGTTTTTCCAACTGATGCTACTAAGGTATACGACTATTTTTAATTCATATGATTGTTTCTTATATTTATTTTTTGCATCCTCAAATGTAAGTTTTCCCTATGGATCCATTGAATTATTTCTCTGACTAAGGTGTCTTCAACAGGTGAATCCATTAGGTGCATTCCCTTTCTTGCCATTCCAAGCCATGAGTCAGCAAGTAACTATATTCTTCTGAAGCTCAATCATCTTCTTTATTTACAAAAAAGTATTTCACATTTTTCCTGTTTTACCCATAGGCAACAAGGCATGCACGGCGAGTCTACGTCGGTGGCCTTCCACCACTGGCTAATGAACAGGTGCGGTGATATTGGTATAATGGTCCATTTCTATCATCTTTCATCCCAATTCGACCTGGGGTCCTTGGCTTCATTCGGAAATGGTTGTCATGACCTAATGACACATGTTATACTTTATTATCTTTTTTTCAAGCTTGCACATTGTAGATGCTGAATTGTATTACATGTATTCTAAGATTGGTAATGGTTCGTCGCATCACGAGTTTGAACCATTGGCACACACCAAAAATCTGGTATTTAGAAGGGTGAGGGGGCATGCCCATTATCCATGGAGGTTCAAACTGTACATATTAGACAAAAGAATGGTGATGGATCATAGGATGGTTTTATTGTAAAAGGGTGAAATGGTGGAAGCAGAGATTCTTTGTAGGGCTTAGAGGCAGGTATAACTTTTAAATAGAGGAGGAAATGTTTTGGAAATAGCTCCCTAGCTATAGGCATATAACCTACGATGTTGATGCAACAACAACATATCTAGTGGAATCCCACTAACTAGGGTCTGGGAGGATAAATCGTATGTAGAGTTTACCACTATCTCAAGGAGGTAGGGAGCCTGTTTCTGAAAGGCACTCGGCTCAAGTGCATCAAACTCAAGTAAAAGAAGAAAAAACAATGAAAAAAAACCATCGTAGCCGATAACTTATGATGTTGATCTATTTTATAAATAAGGGCGCATAGCTTTGCACTCCTGCTAATTTGGGATTGAGGTGTAGTTGGTTAATGATCACAAATGATTTGAAAGATGTTCTCTTCTTTATGAAAAATTCCCCCCCCCCCCCCCCCCCCACCCCCGAAGGGGCGTGTCCATGAAACTTCTCCTTGTGCGGATGTTTTTAATTCAACTGTAAGACTATACAAGGCCAAGTGTGCCCCTTTAGCATTCTGGTAAGAGTGAGTCGACACTGAGAGTGCTCCAAGTCTCAAGCGTGGTATGCCATAAGAAAAATATGCTGTATGGTAGTATCTTATTGCATGACTTTTGTCATATCAAAATATTGGTCCTCACGGGATTTCTTATTTCTTCTTCTTTTGCTCATCTGAAACAGACAATCTCCACATTTTTTAGTCATGTAATGATTGTAGTTGGTGGAAATTCTGCTGGCCCAGGTGCATTCAAGTTTCAAAACTGTTATTTCATGCATATCTACTGTACACCCCTTGTGATTTAACCTTTTTCTGAATCTCAGGTGATGCAGTTGTCAATGTGTACATTAATCATGAAAAGAAGTTTGCATTTGTGGAGCTGAGAACGGTCGAAGAAGCCAGTAATGCGATGGCATTAGATGGAGTTGTTTTTGAGGCATGTTAAACTACAGCCTCTGTGTGTGTGTGTTTTGTGATTCATCTAGTTTTCTCAATGAGGAGGACTTAAAGTTCTAACACACTTTTCTTTTTCCAACTTAGGTGGAAGGGTCAAGGGGTAAGGTGGTGGTTTGGGAGTATTAAGGAAAGAGCAAATGAAACCAAGGGACTTAAGATAATTCTTATATCTATGGCTGGAAAGATATTTGACAACTTTTTTATTGAAAAAGATGATTCGCTTTTATTGTTCCTCTTATTTTCTTTTGTTTTGTTTGTGAGGGTTTCCATTATAATACATGAGAATAAAAACAGTCATGCTTTGTCATGGATAGAACCGTATCTATGATTTTAGATAATGAGATCCATCTATGTGCAATTCGGGGTATCTTCATAAATCCTCTTATTGAGGTTAATTGAAGATGCTGATATGTTTTGATAGATGATGCAACTCTCATCATATTGTGAGTAATAGAAAGTACTTCCATGCTCTTTATTTACTTATTCAAATGAAAGCACTAATGCTGAAAGTTTCCTGACTCTTTTTTCTGTATACTTGTTGGAGAGGGGAAGAGTTTGGGAAATACCTTTTGACTTAAAAAAGACTTTTCTGTGTTCGGCTTGGATGTTTCAAGAGGAATAGTTTGGAAGACACCTTTAGGCTTTATAGGAACTTTACATGTTCGTGCAGCACTAATTCTCCATAATAGCTGCACTTGTTCCGATGAACATATTCTCTGCAGATAAATGAAAATCTTCTTCCCCATTGCAATGACTTATATAAATGAGTATTCTTTGTTGTTTGCTTTACTGGGAGCTCGTGTATCTAAGTCTTTGTTTTGCCAGGTGCATTTGTTAGTCTAAATATTTGTTATTCTCTATGCTCTACCATAAACAGGGTGTTGCCCTCAGGATTCGAAGACCCACTGATTACAATCCTTCTTTGGCTGCTGCACTTGGTCCTGGCCATCCAAGCCCTCACCTTAACTTAACTGCTGCTGGACTCATGCCTGGGTAAGTGGAAGTTGTCTATTTTCCTTCACTGTTATTGCTGCTGAAAATCATGCCCGTTTTATGGTGGCCTAGTTTTGATTGATTGGTATTAGAAAGGTAAGTTCCATTGGTAATTTAAAGGCTGGAAATATATTGGAGTGAATGTTTAGCTGCTTAAGTCCAATATTTCCACAAGATGAGTGTTGCTGAGATGCTCTTGCTAAGATAGATGTGCCAATTGGAAAGGACCACATTGGGAAAAAGGTGCAAGTAGCATATATTGATAATAAAGTTAGAGAAAGTTGCTTAGATGGTTTGAACATATCTTCTGTCAACCTTCAATTGGTCTATAGGTGCAAAACCATGTGGAGTGAATTTGTTAAAAAGGGATGAGATAGACCTAAAATCACATGAACGGATGTTGTCTTGAAAACGCAAGTTGTCTTGAGCCTATAACCTTTTGGAATGAACTCCTTTTTGACTTCCCTCACTTCTGAAACTCAGTCTTACACTGAGAAAATATGATTCTAACAAATACGGCGCTTTGTCGTCCTCTATTTTGGGACACTAATTTTGTGTATGGTCTCTGTTCTAACAAATAGTGATATTCTTTTCCTCTTAATTTGTTCCTTACCCTGCCAAGCTGTAACCTCTTTTTGTTTTTGTCTTCATGTGTATGTTTTTCTCATCATTTGCCAGAGCAACTGGGGATGCGGAGGAACCTGATCGTATTTTTGTTGGTGGATTACCTTACCTTTTTACTGAAATGCAGATAAAACAACTACTGGAGTCTTTTGGGTACACAAATCTTTATTAGATGGCAATTGTCACTAAGTTTCAGAATTTTACTGGAGCTTTTTATGTACTGAATGTTGTCTATGCAGACCTTTGCGTAAATTTGAGGTGGTGAAGGATATAGACACAGGAAACTCTAAAGGTTATGGTTTCTGCACATATCAGGTGATTAAGCTGATACTGAAGTATATTTTGCCTTAGACATTTGAGATGTAGAAAATGTTCCAACTATTCCCATATCCAGATTGATTTTTCAAAGACGTATAATTAGATTTGCTTTTACTTTGATCCATAATTTGATTGTTACTTGTTATTCCTCTACTAATATCACTCCATGCTTTTCAGACTGAAAGTTTGCTATTTTTGAAGTCTAGGCTTTTTAGTTTATATGCATCATTTTTATTCATGTAATAGCAAGATCACATACTCCTCTCAATTACTTGATTGAGTTGATCCTATGGTTTGAGATTGAGAGCTTGTTGATCGATGTGTAGCGTTTATAATTTTGCCCTTTAGGCTCAAATATTTTTGTTGTATTGCTTCTTTTTGTTTTTGTTGATGCTTTAGCTTTATTTTATTTGCACGTGTGTACGCATTGATTGATAGATAATAAATGTATATAAAAAGAATAAATTATTGTGATGATAACACCCTTTTTCGGATCTTGTTCAATAACAAATAACTTAACAATATATAAACGCATTCATGTGATGCGAGAAAACCATATAACTCTTACCATGTAAAGAGAAACATCAATTTACATTTTTAAGCACAAATGTATGCAAGTAAATACAACTACACAATTCATTTAAATACCAAAGCATGTCAAAATTATATGAAATTATTTGATGAAAAGTAAAATGGAGAAAGACAATAACTTAAGCAAAGATAATTTCTTTGTTTTCTGGAATAGGAACCAAGCTTCCTATGTCACATAAGCATAATATTGTGATGGGGAAGAAAACATTATAGATCTCTCACAACTTTATAAACAAAAAGAAGCTGTAGGTGAGACAAACCTTGAAATCTAAATTCAAAGTTATTGTTGATTACTAACACATATAACACACTATTGAATAAAGCAATGGAGAACAAAAATGATAATTTATAATTACTGAGCATGAGGATTAGAAATTTTGATACAAGCTAATGAAAATTATTAGATCATGAATGAATGAATTTTTTACTTGTAGGAATAACATAAAGGAACTCAACTTCTCAAGTGTTCTTTTGGATATCATATGTCAATTCTTAACGCCAATGTAATATTCGAACAATATCCGCAAGCAAAATGACTTATAAAATTTGAAATGGAGCGTTAATGCTTGATTAGATAGACTAACAAGTAACTTACAAATATAAAAATACATACATCTTGATGAAAGAAAACCTAAGAATTTTTTACTATATTTTCTAAAAACAAATTCATGTCCAGAATTCATTAGATTCATTATGAGATATGAAAAACAAAAAAAAAAAAACAAAAACAAAAGGAAAATAAAAAGACAATACAAAAAATAAAAAGGAATCACCGTTAAACTTTCACTTTCCTTTCTCTCCTAATAAAGAAGCTTGAAAGGACGAAAATTCAGCGTCAATGATTTACAAGAACTCGTTAGAATTTACTTTTGAGAAAAACCCTTTTCTGTAGTAAATTAAACTATTATCATATATTTTAGCATTTCTCAATTCTTTAATTGTATTTTTCCCTTATCATATATTTTAGGACGCTTTAATTATTAATTCTCATAATAACTCTTGCCATATATTTTGCTGTCAGCCAATATTTTGTACTCCTTAATTTTAGAGTATTTCCATCTTACCATATATTTTAGGATTCATTAATTTCAAATATTGAAAAAATAATTAAATAATAATTTAAGAAAATAGTACAAGTTCAAAAAAAATAATTTGAGAAAATAGTAAATGACTGTTTTGTCTACTGTGGAGTTTTTTAATGAATTACAAAAAGTTCAATCAGCATTTCAAAGGACCTTTTAGTAAAAAATATATAGTATAAATATGGAAGATATTGATATGTAGATATAGATGAATAACTCCTCTCTTACCAACAACCAAATCCAAAAAAACTCAACCAAACGATCCCTAATAATTTTCATAACAAATGGATGAGCTAGTTTAATAGGTATATTCCATCCTTATTTTCAATTCACTTCTCTAATGTCTAGGGCTATGAACTTGTCCAATCCAACCTTAATGCAATCAAACATCTCTTTTTCAAGTTCAAAACAAGATTCATAGATAGAGTTCTATTGTTGATCAAGCTATCAAATAATTATGCTCAATCACTAAGATGAATAAATAACCCACTAAGATTGAATAAATAGTCCAAATATCGAGCCAATATCAACTTCAGCATTCATGCCAAGGTACCCTAACCGTAGAAATAAGTTAGTCAAGCATGGCAATAATAGTCTCACAAATCATTCAAAAGACTTTAATTTTTACAAAAAGACATTCTGTTGTTAAAGCTTTTGTTTTGCATGTGATTTAACAATCTATATCACAATAAAAATCAAAAACTTCCCATTTATTTTAGGAGCCTCTTTTCACAGGAAAAAGAAAACCCACGACGATATTAATTCTTCTAATATCTCTTCTGCAAGCTGTTCATGTGCTAAATCACAACAACCAATTGTGCAATTGTGTTGCTGCGAATCAATGGATAGTACAATTTTAGCAGATACATGTTGTGTGGGAAGTCACCAATCCATCCAACATCCAAGCAGTTTGTGTTGTTTTTTTTTCACTTTTAAGTCGAAATTTCTGCCACAGTGAGATACAAATCATGTTGAATATTTTCTTCTCTCTATATATAAAGAGTTCTAAGCCTAAAAGGAACTCGAATATATCATATTATATAACTTAAATAAGGAAAAATTTAGTGTACAATATTTAGTTGATTTTTAAGGCCTAAATATTATGGAAATAACGAAATTGCTATTCATAAATATTTTTTAAAAAGTAAATAACTGTTCTGTCTATTGCGGAGTGTTTTAATGTAGGACAAAAATTACAATCAACATATTTAAGGAGCTTCATGCTTTGATATAATATAGATACCGCATCAAGCATTGTCATATACTTCACCTTTCTTGTTGATACTTCAGATTTCTAGGGTTTATAGTTACTTTTGAGGCTCATATACTTTTATTGCTTCTTTTGTTTTTGTTGATACTTCAATTTTTTAAAAAACGGCATGAAACATTGTCATATACAACAACGGAGTACCGTGACCACTAAATTTTCTGTCTACTATCAAGTATTACCTAATGTGGGATGTCCCACTTTGTCTAAACATACAATAAAAAAGAACCTTGAATCCTGTGTTTCTCTATATGGTTTTTCACTTCTTTATTTTATTTTGTGATTATTTCCATCAATCTCAGATGGAGCCAAAGATTGACTATTTTTTGGCCTTGGAGTATGATGGAATAAAGCAAAA
>JAPFFP010000046.1:15599509-15619014 GCA_026153255.1 Solanum medicagineum
TCAGGCTGCGTACATCCGACCCCCCTTACCCCGCAATGGGCGGGAGCCTTCGAGGCATTGGGGTAATGTTGTTGTAGGGATACGGTCTCTTCTTCATGCCAGTTGAGTAAAATGCTCAAAAGTTTACTAAATCTGCAGAGGTTTTGTTGAGTCAACACTGAGTTGTCCTCTGTTTATTCTATATCTCGATTTTCACCCCCCTTAAATGAAATGCCATTGCTTCTTGATAATGCTGAAGAAGGTTCTACCTTATAATGGGTAGCTGACCAACTATTACTTGCTTCAGGATCCATTAGCTACAGATGTGGCTTGTGCTTCTCTAAATGGCTTAAGAATGGGTGACAAGACACTGACAGTTCGACGTGCTACCTCTAAGTATGTTCTCATCCATCTTTTAGGAAATCTAATGATTGAAGACTGGCAATATCCGAGGCCATGCAAAATTTTTGGCCTGCAAGAATGTAATCGGGATTTCTTCTGCTAAACTTTTTTTCTATGAAATATTGCTTTTGGAATTTTCTCTAGGTCTTGCATTACCTCTTTGATTGTGTCTTAGTTGGATGAAGTTGTCATGGCTTCTTTGCCGTACATCTATTTCTGTTTAGCATCTGAATGATCATTTACAGTAACAGATCAATTTTTCCAAACTGGACTCATATGATTGTTTACTTTGGTGTTCAAAGATCATCAGGATCTACACTGTACATTGACTGATTGACTCGTATGATTGTTTTTGAACTTCATGTGTAAGTGATGGCCTTCCTCTGAGATGATATATGGAAGTATATTGTGCTACCCAAGAATGTGTGCCTTCTACCTATTTGGATAGTCTCCGATTTTGTTATTTCAATTTATTCAGTCTTTGGGAACAGCGTACCAACTGATAATTCAGAATCAAATTTGGTTTATTTGTTCAGTAAAGAGTCTTGTGCTTGTAGAAATAAATGTTTTGCATGCTTGCTTAGTCGGGCTCAAAAAGTAGAATTTGTGAACCGTCTTGAGCTTAACCACGTTCAGCAGAAAACTGAACTTTTGAATGATGATTAACTTCTGACTATATATTCCATTTGTTATTTTGAAGGTGAGTGTTTTGGTTTTTGGGAACCACATTTGTGGTTAGGAAAGGACTATTCTGTATTTAACCACTCCATGGTAATTTGTTATGCTCTTTTATGACCTTTTCCTATCATATTCAACAGCAGTGGGCAGGTGAAATATGAACAGGAGATTGTATTAGCTCAGGCAAGGCAGCATATAGCTATGCAGGTTGAATACTATCTACACTGTTAACTTATTATTCTAAAACTCCCTTTGTCCTAGAAGTTTCGACATTTTTCGCTTCCCGTGTTTTGAGATAAGTAGATTTTGACTAACATTTTAGAATATGTCCATGTGCAGTTTACAATAGCTACAACAACATATCTAGTGAAATCGCACAAGTTGGATTTGGGGAGGGTAGAGTGTACGCAAACCTTACCACTACTTCTTGGAGATAGAGAGGATGTTTTTGAAAGACCCTCGGCTCAAATGTACTAGCCCCAAGTAAAACGAGAAAAAACAATAGATATATATAGCGGCTAAAACGAAGAGCAATGTTATTTACAAGAAAAAATAATAAAACTATCAAAATAATTGATGAGCATAACAACACGACGATACCGGCACCACTAAATTCTATGACAAACTTTAAACTGTCACAAGGCAAGACACCATTCTGCCCCTACTAGTCTTTTACCCTAATACACAACCTTCACTCCTTTCTATCTAAGGTCGTATCCTCGGTGATATGAAGCTGGGTCATATCCCATCTAATCACCTCTCCAATAATCAAATGCCCATGTGTAGTCTGATATTTGCAAATTGCAAGTAATACTTTTGGTGGAACTTCTAATAACAAAATTTAATTCAACATAATAAATAAAATTGATCCAAACTAACTCCTACAGCGGTCAAATTGACCTCGCAAAGCTATAAGTGGCTGGGACATAGTGTGCATTTTTCCTAAATACTGAAGAATACGTTGCTTGCTTGCAGAAAATGGCTTTTGAAGCTAGTGGTCTGACTATTCCTGGTACAGAGATAGGGCCTGTTGTGACTGCTGAAATTCCAACCAAGGTCTTATGCTTGACTGAGGTATTTACCAGTCTGGAAAGATTTTTAAATTATATTTAAAGGTTATGGTAAACATATTGAAGTAGTGCTAATGGGTTTATTTTCTCTGAATGTTTTGAAGGTGATTACCCCTCAAGAACTATTTGATGATGTAGAATATGGAGAAATTTTGGAAGACATGAAAGAAGAAGGCCAAAAATTTGGTAACTGCAGCTTCTCATTCATTAACATATCTTTTTTTTCCCTCTCTTTTTTTGTTTTATTATTTGTTCTTTATGTTTCAATCTGTTTACCATGTTCATGTATAAAATGCTTCTATTTGAAAAAGGTGATTGAACAGGAGACACTTTCAGATTGATTTATCATGACGACGCTTTAAATAACCGCAATAGTACACCGGGAGAGTTATCTTCTCTTTAGTAATTCGTAAATGACAAAGTTCTAGTATGATGGTTGATTTTTCACCTCTATAATTGGATGAATCAATGATTTAATACTCGTATGAAGAAGAGATTAAGGGGGAGAGGTAACTGGACCTATAATAGTTCTTGGGTTTTGTTGGAAAAACATTTTTGAATAGATGATAAAAAATTGGGTACCTTTGTAGAACAATATGCTTCAACTGTTTGTGCTTGAACACTTTCAGCCACAAATTTAGTCCCGCAAGCTGCTCTATAATGTATATTTCACTCACTGACTACCCCCTGTTTTTTTCCCCTCATAAGTCGCTGCTATTAACATAACGTGGGCCTTTGACGTGTTTCCCTATTTGTATAGATTCTTATCTTTCAGTTTGTTAAAGTTTTTTCCTTTTATGTGTTTGTATGTTTAGTATTGGTATGCCATTATCGGATTTTCTTTGGTTGAATTATAGGTGACTTGATTGATGTCATTATTCCTCGGCCAGAAGATCAAAAAATGAAGGGTCTTGGGAAGGTATGTTATCATTTTTACGTGTCCAAACTTTAGGAATTGATTCAGTTTTGTTATGCTGAGCATTTCATGTACGGTGCTGTGTGCTCTGCAATTACTTTTTATTATTCAATTGAGCAGTGGAACCTGTACAACTTTGCCGCCTTGGAAAGCCCATGGTCGCTTCCTGGTTGACATTGGGAACATAAGGTGCTCTGTGACTAGAAGTCATCACTTATTTTCTTTCTTTTACCTGTTTGGTTTTAGATTTTGAGATCATAATAGAATTTCCAGTTTATGCATTTTTGAATGAAGTGATTCAGAATTCCTCATCTGTCCCTTGTATGTATTAATTCTCAACATTTCGCTGCTCGGAGAATTGAAAGGACTCATTATTTAATCCTCTCATTAAAAGCATACACAAAATGTAGCATCAACATCAAACGATAATTTTGCCAGTAAATGTTCATCTTGATAATTCACCTGACATGGATGTGTTTTATAGCCATAAATCAATAGTCGGATTATCTACCAATTATAGGTGGTTTAGTTTTGTGTTTCAAACTGCAGGTATTTCTCGAGTACTCGGACACTCTGGGTTGCACTAAAGCAAAGGCAGCTCTTGGTGGCAGGAAATTTGGAGGGAATACCATCGTCGCCATTTATTATCCCGAGGACAAATACTACAAGAAGGATTATGCCTCTTAGATTTCTGAATATCTTCCCGTGTTTATAGTTGTATAGGTTTAGTGCTTGTAATTGTCCATTTAGCTGTGATCAAGTCTTATATTTCTTTCTTCTACAACAATTACAACACTAACGCACCCATGATGGGTGGTTTGGGCTGTGGTAGTCTCTGTATTAGGAGAAGTTTATGTTTCAACCTCCTCTTTCAAACTACTGTAATGACCAGATTTTAGTTGGTAGTAGCTTTAATATCGATATAATTCTTAATACTATTAGGGGTCGTTTGGCAGAGTGCATAAAAATAATGTAAAATAATGTTAAATAGAGTGTACTAGTAATGCTTGCATTAATTATAGATAGATTATTACTTACGCATTGTTTGATTTGTACTAAAATAGTGTGCATTGCATAAAAAAGTTTATGTATACACAATAGAGTATATAACTATTGACATAGCATGAAAAAATGTGTCAAATAAGGTGTTATTAATATTGGATTAATTTATGCATTATCTTTTGCTAATATTCTACTAAATAATTATTTATTCATTGCTCTCGTTATGTTAGGTTATTAGCTATGTATCGCTTTCAAGAGATTGTAAATTATTGAGATTTTTTCGTGTGATTTTAAATCTATCTAATTTTCTCATATTCAATCATCATATAACTCACCTATAGATGTCTAATATGACATAATATTATCATTTCTTAGCCACTTTTATTCTCTTTAATGCTACTTAAATACCTTGTGTCGCATACAATCATTTCTAGCGCTAATATTTTTCAATGATAGTCATTTATTAATTAGTTAAGTTTTAAATGCCCCAATATTCACTTCAATATGGGTACTAATATAAACATAGCATGAAGAGCAAGAGAATGAATGAAAAATCAAATCTTTTTGAAAGACATCACAAAAGAAAAGTATAAAAAAATTAAAGTAGAGATTCGAGAACGTGAAGAAATGTCAGAAGGGAATATTGTAAAATTTTATCCAAAAAGGATGATTTGCTGATTAGGATTTGAGTCACTGTCAATTCATGGTTTTATAGATAAACTTTGACCTATCTCCAAGAGTCAAATTTACTCTTTCTTCCATAAAGAGTCATAATGCAAGAATTGTTGGACACTCGAACACAACTGATGGTCTCACTTGTCCATATCATAAGATTAACATATTCTAACGGGTGGGAGTGATAGGTCTCGGGTTCGAGTTTTGAGAATGAAAAAAATTCTGTTGGGAATATCATTTCCAAATGGACCATGCAGTGCATGATTCGAATTTAGTTGGAGCTCCATGGACTCCGAACACTGGAGGGAAAACAAAAAAAATTAACATATTCTTTATATTATCCACCTCAAGTATAAAGTGAAATAGATTTTTTTTAAAAAAAAAAATATGCCCAAAAAATCCTAAAAAATTACCAATGGCCCCACTTGTCCATCTGATTGGATTAACACAATACTCCATGTCATCCACCTCAATTTAAAATAGGGGGGAAGTGACCTTTTTTATTCTAAAGTTGTTAAGCACTAAAATCCTCAAAGGGAATCAATGGCCCACTTGTTCATTTTATAAGATTAACTTAACTTTCTCTCCATCTCAAGATTATTAATGGATAATGTTGACACTTTTGTAACCCTCTTAGCTATAAATACTCATCTAATGACTTATCATTTCTTATATCATATACCAAAATTTATCATCTTTTCATTGATTTTGTTTGAGAAGAAAGAAAAAAGAAAATGTTGGCAATTTTCAAGAAAAGTGTGGTTGATCCACCAAAGGAGCTGCAGAGTCCAGCCTCTTTGCAATCATCAAACAAGGCTGTTTCCCCTGAAGAGACTATGCAGAATTTCTTAGCTTCAAATTCCAACAATGGGTTTTCCATTGGGTTCATGGATAAGGCATTCTTGGCCTATTCCAAACCTCAATCCTCAACAAATGCTCAACAAAGGTGAATCTTTTACTACACACACACACCACCTAAAAAAATAAATGAAAGAAATCACAGATGCCTCTGCTATCCTGAAATTTGACTATATTACTTATGAAATGATCATAAAGATTCAATTTTTCACTAGTAAATAATAAAAAATGATAAAGTGGGATGGTTGATATTTTTAGGTCTGCCTACATTTTATGAGATAGTGGTTAGGTCTACGTACATTTTACCCAGTGGAATGCTAAATGTAAATGGTTATTTCTTGAATTCTTCAATATTAGTCATTTTGCAGCTTCTTATTTGTGGTAATGAGACAAATGTATGAACTTTTTCTGTTTTCCAGGTTGTTCTGTGGGTTGAATGATATATACTGTATTTTCTTGGGAAGCTTGAACAACTTATGGGCACTAAACAAGCAGTATGGCCTGTCAAAGGGTTCCAATGAGGCCATGCTTGTGAGTGAAGCATATCGTACCCTTCGTGATAGAGGCCCATTCCCAGCTCATGAGGTCCTCAAGGGCCTTGAGGGTAGCTATGGCTTTGTGATCTATGATCACAAGGCTGGTAATGTTTTTGTTGCTCTTGTAAGTTCTTTTCTAGTTCTAAAGTTTATCCCCAACTATATTTAATTTTAATAATGATAGTGTTCGACCCCGTTAGCGCTGGGAACCTCACTATTTCATTAGGTACCTGTTACCTCCTACCAACACAGCTACACCGTAACTGCCTACTAAGTACTAAGAGTCAGGCTGATAGAAAGAAGTATGTGTAGCAGACTTGAATCCTATTCTCCATTGATTTTCATCCCACCTCAGAGGCCTCACCATCCCATCAATATATATTATGCATCTTTTCTTGCAGTTACAATCACCAAAAGAAAGTGCATTTTCTCTATAAATGTATGTAAACAACACTTTTCTTACTCTAATTGGAGATGGAATTAGGTGATATCAATCTTGAAAGAAAACACATACAATAGATCATATGTTTTATACTATTGACATAATTTACTTTTTTCCCCTCTTTTTAAACTCAATGTCATGTTTATTCTGCATTTGGGTTTTTGAGACGAGGGTTTCCCGGAAACAGTAGAGGTAGTGGTAAGGTCTGTGCTCATTCTACCCTCCCCAGACCCCACTTGTGGGATTCCATTGGGTATGTTGTTGTTTAAACTCAATGTCATGACTGGTGTCTATGTATAGGGTGCTGATGAAGCTGCAAAGCTGTTCTGGGGAATAGCATCTGATGGATCTGTCATGATCTCTGATAATGTGGATTATATCAAAGGAAGCTGTCTCAAATCCTTTGCTCCCTTCCCAACTGGTATGTAGCTCAAATTGGACCAATGCTTAAAGCAAAATGTCTTTTTATCTTTTCCGGTTACACTTGACAAGAGATTGATGGGATAGAACTTAGAAAAACACATGAAAAGAAAATTGATTTTGATGAGATGGATATGTTGGCAGGGTGCATGTACCACAGTGAAAGTGGATTGAAGAGCTTTGAGCATCCAAGTTACAAGATGAAAGCAATGCCAAGAGTGGATAGTGAAGGAGCCATGTGTGGAGCTTGCTTCAAAGTTGATGTCTACTCGAAGGTGAATAGCATGCCAAGAGTTGGAAGTTCTGCCAACTGGGCTAACTGGGGCCAGCAGGCTTAGATTCATTTGGACCTCATTTTAACTTTGTCTTCATTCCTGTTGTTATTTTCTGATTCACTATTGTATTTCAATAAGCCTCCTGCATCTTCCATAAGGGCCTCAGCTTTGTAAATTTCACATGAGGTTCCAAAATGAGAAGATTGTTGAGTTTCCCTTTTTTTTTGTTTGTTAGTTCCTAAGTGTTGAAAAAGAAATGAGCATTTAGAATAATCTATATAAGTTATTTGTACTGACAATCAAGATGAAATGACCATGTAGTTGTTTTCTTTACAAGATTTGTGCTAAACCCCTTTAAGTTTCTGTATATTGAGCCCACCCCTCCTCAAAATAATCCATTTCAACCAATATGATAGATGATTGGCTACTCACTAACATGAGTGAACAATTTGAATTTGAAGCTTACAAAGGAGGATGCACAGAGAGCTGGACAGGTCATCTCATCTATGTCACCAGATGAGTTGGAAAGAATGGTGAGATGGGCAGCAAGGATTCAAAAAGGAACAGAAGTTCTCAAGATTACCAAAGATTTTGTCATGGCAAATCCTGGCATGAGCTTGGCACTTCTTGTGCCCGTTTTAGCGGTCTTCCTTCACTTGTTTGGCTACATCTGAGAGTTTTCCTGTTCTTTTATATTTTCTTGGCATGTTAGGAAAAATCATTCTTTTCATTTTATCAGTATATAAAATTCTGTAGAAAACAGCACTAAGATAGTGCTGGATATGTACAACATAGTATTACAAGAACTCCTTAACTATTCTTGCTAGGACTTAAAGAGATCTATTTCAGTATCATAAACAGTATTCTTTCTACACCACCAGAAAGCTAACTGTGATCTCTTTTTGAATTGTTACCTTCTGATAGAATTGGGTATCTGAAACCTATTAGCCTGACTAATCTGGATTCGAGCTGGTAGCCGCACTAAGAGAGTAAAGGACTCCTCACTAAGAAATTCTCTATGCCTAGATCTGAAGTGTTACTAAGTCCTCTCCTTTATCCACACAATCATATATATATTGCAACTGAATATAGCAGAAAATATCCATTTGGGGCCTATTCTATTTTACAGTATCTGATATTTAGTATTAGAATCTGCAATATGTACATAGTGCTTTATGGACCATGATTCAAGCTTGTTCATTGTCCTTCATATTCTCTGACACCTTGTTTCTTCGACCAGTTAGTGATTTCAGATAAAAGATTTAGAACAAAAATCAGATTGCCAAGACCAACAAAATTTTCATACTCCATGTTTTTGTTTATGTCACCATTTGCATGTGTGTAGGAGTGGGGGGTTGGAGCTGCAAAATAGAAACTCATTTGTCATTAATGATTGTTGAATAGTAAGACTTCAAAAGGTTCAACAAATGTAGGCTTACATCCATCCCCAAGAGTTTCATAGGATATTTTCAAGCCACTCTTGTATTTTAATTATGTATGAGTTTTGTGAATCTACACAGTACACAATGAGTCCATCATTTTCCATATACTGCAGTTATTCTTGCAAAAATTTTTTTTACCAAAATCATAGCTGATAATCCACTGATCCATACAGCTCAAACAACGTTAAACTTCGACTTCAGAAACTTCTCAGCAAGCTCCTCTAACCGCTTAATCAATGTCCTACATTTGTTTCATCAAAAAACTTGTGTTTCAGATATTTCTTTTCGACTTTTTTCACATTTGTATATACTGCTCTGGGATACTCCTCCTTTACTCTGATACTGTATTTCCCTTCCCCTCTTTTAGTATTTGCCAGATCTGTCAATGTCTGGAAGAATGTCAATGTTGTATTTTACTTTGTGTCGATTGATATTTCACTTAGTTCTATTGGAGTCCTAGAATCAGTCATGCCACGGGTTTGGATGGAATTTAATTTTTTTACCCAACTATGAAACATGGTACATGATTTCATTTACCATTTGTTCTTGGATTCTGCCCTTCCACATCTATGGCAACTTCAAATCGAGTTGGATTCTGCACACCTGAATTCAGTGAAACTGTATCCTTTGGTCTGGCAAAACTGTATTTTTGACACATGGTTGATGTTGATCACGTAGAACATTGGGTAGGACACGTCCCAGGAATGGATACGAAAGAAGCCATGACAAACTGAGATAGTCTGAAATCTGACACTCAAATTATAGCAGCCCGATCATTAAGGAACTTAGAAATACTATACGCATCAACAATATTATGTGACAAGCATACGCGGATTGTTATTCCACCACAACCGAAATGGATTAATCGGACCTCTAAGGATTTTACAAATAAATAGATCGAATCGGTTTATCTGAGCTAGTAGAGACTCGAGACAATATGGCACAAGTATAACCAGGAGGAGGAAAGCAACAAACTTGTATAGGACCCTCAAAGCAAACCAAACCAAGCAAACCTCACTTGATAACTCTTCCCACACATTTATTAAGGACATGTAATAATGACTATGGTAGCAACCATAGTCGCCAGAAACAACAGGGGAGGGTGAGAGGGGCATACTAGTTTTACCATATCTGATTACTTGATGACTACTTGGAGCATATAGATAGCCCTCGTACAAACAACAAATATGCCATTATTATACATAAATAAATACAACCCCAGAAAAGCTCTGGTTTGGGAAGAGAGCCTAATATATTCTACTCACTGGCATAAATAACTTGGTACACTCGTTAGGATTAAATTCGGTATATATAGGTATAAGTATGCCCATTTCCAGAAAACTGGGTTTTGATCATCTGAACTTCTTTCCAAAACTTTTCTCGTATAACAGAGATAATAAGATCAGATCACATACACCCAAC
The DNA here is from genome assembly GCA_026153255.1 of Solanum medicagineum. Lineage (NCBI taxonomy): Eukaryota > Viridiplantae > Streptophyta > Magnoliopsida > Solanales > Solanaceae > Solanum > Solanum medicagineum. The sequence continues at coordinate 15,609,627 of JAPFFP010000046.1, forward strand.
TTCAGGACCAGCCTCACCAGTCGCACTGATCTTTTAAGTTATAGTACATGACCAGAGTGACAATCACGATTAGCTGGCAGAGTCCATGGTGTTTGTCTCCATGTGCTGAATCATTACTGTTCACAAAAGTTGGAAGAACCACTGTTAGTGAACTACTCCCAGTTCTCTATACAACTCGAACCCAAGTCCCACCACACATGGGACAACCACATGCCCACCGGTTGATCCACCATACTTCCTTCTCATGTTGATTGGCAGAAGGGTTGCCACCCGGTGAAGCAAAAGCTGAAGTCTGTCTCAAACATCTTATGCACTGCAAGAAAAACCAACACTGTAAGCTGAGAACTAAACTAAGACTAAGATGAGGTCTCACACTGCAGCACTGGAAAATTAGAGGGTTCGAGTGAACCTCTTAAATAGAAAAAAAAAAAAAAACATCTGCACTAAATATATTGAAAGTGATGCCAAGTGCAATTAGAACTAGATCTGGACAAAGAATAGGGTTTGAGTGAAGCTTGCTTTGTTTTGCTTTTCCCAACACATATCATTGGGTGGATGTTACAACACAGTAATTGACTAATGAATATTTCAGCAGAAAAGTCAAGGACCGATCAGCAAGATAACACGTGATGTGGCCTACAGACTAACTTCCATTAACTGATCAACAATAAGTAGATACAACACCAACATACAAGTTGATCTCTGCAGCATTAAATACATGCACCTATAACAATTATCATTTGTTTAATGAACAATATAACCTTTTGATCTTAATAAATCTAGCATTTCAGTATCACTTATCATAAAAGATTTAACATTTAGAAATTATAAATAAACTTCTATGCAACAAGGTAGCAAATAAAACATTTACTCCAAACTCAAATGCAAAAAAAAGAGACAAAATTTCCCTAGACACTTTCGGGAAAACAAACACAAGTCATACATAGACATATGGTAAACTAAAATACCAGAACACCGAAACAATAACCAATGAGGCTTTAAGACGAAGGAATTAAGCCAATTTCAAATGATAACATCACCTTGTAGTTCCAACAAGAAAAGTATGTCAACTTTATCCAAGTTAATGTGTGCATAATAACGTTAAGATAGACTTCTGTAGTCCACCAGGTTAGGGACACTGACCTAATTATCTCTCTCCAATACAAAACCCAACTTGCTAAATTGTAACATCATGCCTTCTTGCAAAGAGATGCCATAGAAAATGAACTAAAGCAGAATGTTGAATCTAGGATAAATAGAGATCCAAATGTTTAGACAAACCTTATACCAAACCCCTTCAAGCCCAGTCTTCCAAACAGCTGTCACAACATCTCGTCGAGACCCCATTATACCAAGATATGCACCCAGCCCCACTGAAGTGTTCAGCCCAAAAGCAGCATCTCTTTCAGACATCCTGCGTTTCCTGGGCCACAAACCATGAGCTCCATAATATACGTCACAATTTTCTGAAGAGCTGCGCTCTGTCAAATCCCTCGATGGGCTAAGCTTAGAACTGTCATCTTCTGAATCAGACCAAGGTCCACCAAACATATTCCTCCTGTGCCATTCCTCAGCAGGTGGATGGAGTTCTAACTCACGCAATAGCAGCCCTGCAGCATCTGCACCTCTAGGCCTAGGCATATTCTGCAAGAAAGGGGTATGAGATGAGTAGTAGTATAAGAATTCTGGGGATTTCTACTCAACCCTACATGAGTTGTTTTTTTAAAAAATTTATTTGCTGTTCTTTTAAAAGTGGCCCAATGGACTCACAAATACAAACGGCTGAACTCAGCCCACCCGACAAACATTTAAAAATCAAATTTATTCATGCTACTTTCTTTCATGTCTTATTTTCTTGTAGTACACAATGAGAAAAGGACGCCTGATGAACAGGGTATACGAATGTTGGGTAGGAGCTCCAAGTGATATATAGCAATACAGCTATAAACTTTTGAGTTAGATGAAAAGATCCCGAGAAATCATCACCCTTACATGCACTGCACACATATCTCTACAAACAGAACTAACGACAGTAGAACTACCTGCATGTGAGGTCCGAGAGAAGCTTCAACTACTTCCGGCAATACAGTATAGTTTCCATCAATATAATGAAGGCGGACCTGAATGTTGCTGCTCCCAACCTGTGAAACTGGCAACGGATGTGCCAAACCAGCAGTCCGACGACAAAGATCCATCAGAATAAGAAAAAGGACCTTCACCTGCAATATAGTTTCAAACTAATCAATATTTTATCCACATGGTGAAACGCTGCCATCTTTCCAGATATCAAATAGCCACCCAAATCCATGTTTCATGACTTCATTACCTTTTGCAACAATTTTTTTTTAATTTTCTCACAAGTGCTTCCTTTTATCAATATTTAACTTTACATCCACAAAATGAATGGTCTTGACTAATCAAACTCCGAAAAAAGGTATGCATACTGATGAGCCATTTCATAATTCCTCTATAACAATAGATAGCTCAAGATTTATCGTTCATATTCTTAGCCAGTTCCTTTGGCTTCTTACCTCAATATCCAGAACTAGCTCTTTCCCCTTTATGAACTGAAATAATCACTAAGAGTTTCTCAAATAATTTCATTCTGAGAATTCATATCTGCTGCTGAACTAAAATGGTTTTTTATTCCTGTCCCTTCATCTATCCGAGGGGACAGTTGAGTGAACCAGTCATAGATAACATGGACCTCCTCACCTGGATAACCTGCCTTCTTAGCTATATATCATAACAAAAATAAGTTTCCAACCAGCTTGACAGAAAAGGGGAACGATGCATCTAGACTCTAGAGAATATAAAACATCCTGTTTAACAGAGACTTCCCCACCTGGATAACCTGGTTGCCTCATCACAAGTCGCCAACCAGCTATGTCTCTCAAAATTGTCATGTTACACCTTTCCAGGACTTCAAGAATTTCTTTCCCATGCATGTTCCTAATCTCATTTGAAAGTGAATTTTGCAATCTCATTATACAGAATATAAAGGCATCTAATGTTTGAATCTGCTCCTTTATTGATTGAAATTTTCTTCTACTCCTTTGTGAAATTCATTGGACAGTGATAAGTTGGCATTTTGCCAACTAATGCTACTTTCTAATGATAAATTCATCCCAATTGTAAGATTAGAGGATTAACATGGTTTGGATAATATAATTCCAGGTTTTGGGAGCCTCTGAAGAGAATAAGAATTGGAATAGCTTCGATACTTGAGAAAATTGGACATGAAGCCCAAAAGTCGAAGAAAAATTGGGTAAAAGAGCAAAAGAAAAAGTCTGAGTGGGCCACGCTGCTCACACATGTAGCTGGCCTCACTCATGCAGCCAAAGAGAAAAAATAGATCATGGAAGTACCCCTTGCAGCTGGGTGAGAAGGGTGTTTTTGCCGTATTTTTGGACGACTTCAAATAGAAACTTAGGCAACTTTTTACATCATCTTTGTACCTTTTGAGCTAAGGAGAGCAACCATAGCTACTTCTGGGAGGGGTTTCTTCTTCACCATTGAGTATCAACTTTCCTACTTAATTAGTCTTTAATTATGTCTTTCTTTCCCTTCATCTTGTACTTTCCATTTCTAGCATGAGTAGCTAAACCTTATTGCTGGGGTTGATGACACTTGTGGCATTAATGTGACTGAATACTAGTTTATCTTGCCTTTGCCTATTTATAACTTTGACTTAATTATCTAGTTGTTTACATTCTTTTATTTGTCATTTTGGTGGTTGCACACACTAAATTAAGCCCTTCAAATCAATTTCTTGCTTTGTAATTACTTTGCATCTTCCTGATGCCATGAATGGAATCAATTACTTCATAAAAAAAAATATCTATTTCTTGCTTGAAAGAGTGGAATTGGATTGGGTTTTTGACAAGTAGCAAGGATTGAGCATATTAAGGAATTATTTGTGCTTGATTTATGGAATCAAATTAGGAACAGGGAAATTCCTACTTGGTCCATCAAGTGGGTCTTAATACTTTTCTCCTGGGTTTGGAAGAACTTTAGGGAATTAGCTTGCTAGAATTAGAAAACTCTAGTAAGTAATTACAATTTAATCATTAACATTAATCCTATGAATTTAAGCAAGATACTTGTATTCATGAATTAGCTCTATCATATAGAGGTTACAACCCCAATCCCTCTTTTAATCAAAAACAAGTCATATATTCTTGCATTCTAAGTGTTAGATAAAAATTACTAGCTTAGAGGAGTCATGTTTTATAAGTAATTGTTCACTCACTATCTTGTTTGCAGATTAACCTAGGAAATTCACAAATTCACATACTATTGGAAACCTTGACAGAGTCTTAATACTCCTAATGAGACGGACCACAACCTTTGTTCGGTTTATTTACTCCTAATGAGACGGACCACAACCTTTGTTCGGTTTGTTATTGCTACGACCGTACTACATTTCATTTCCAGGTGCGGGATTGGACATGATCACAGTGTCCAGTTATCTCTTTATCTCTCTCCGGAGTAAGCTCATTTTAAGTAGGTAAGATCTATAGAGTGTATTGAACTAATTCATTTACACAAATAATTCAGGGGAGGAAATTAAGTTATTTTTGGCCTTGGAGGATTGATTAGATGCACTGCTAGCTTTACGTTACGAGATATAAGCATGTATTCGAAAATATCAGGCTAGTAGGATAGATTCCAGTACACTTCAATAACCTATATATATATATTGAAAGCCATCAGTATATCTGTAGATGGCTTAGATTCTTTGGCAGTTTCTTTTGTTTTCAAGAGTGAGAAATATACCATAGTTTCATTAATCTGCTGCCCCGTCATAATGCACCAAATTCTGAGACACAAATACCATCATACCACTAGGGGTCTACTACTATTCCAAACCCACCAATTTGGTGCTACATGGAAATTGAGAATAATTCGAAAGGAGCGACAAAAGCATAGTAATCCAAAACAAAGAGAAGTTACAAGGAGATACAAAAGTAACTGGTGAAGTAACAGATTATAAAGTGTACCTCCTCATATGTGTATCCTTGACCAGCATTGCCAGAACCAATCCTAGACCGTTTAGATGGAGCTTCTTCAGACCCCTTTGCTCCTGTCCCAACCTGACCACCTAGCGTTGGTTTTGCACCAGAGTTGGAATCTTCTGCTTTGCCTGGAATATTGGGCTGAGGTTTTTGCATTGAAGAATCAGCATTCCTTTGAGCAGCCCCCATAAAGCGCGGTAATTGTGTTCCACGGAAGAAAAAACAGAAATGCAGAAGTTGACATAGCCGATGAAGAAAATGGCAGTCCCCTATAAGTCTAACAGCTGGAGTTCCAGGGAAAGTGCCTGTGTTGATACTTATGGGCATAAATGTAGAAGGACCAGTGATCGGGTTCGGGGCTGAACTAGGAACACTGTCAGCTGTACTGCTAATTTTTGCTATAGCTCCTTGTACCCAAGCTTGCATCTGAGTGCTCCCAGCGGAACTTGCAGTACCACCCTGAGCACCTGAAAATAATAGGCCCCTGGTTTAGCTCAGAGAGGGGAAGCGGATTCTAGGATCCAGGAAGGGATATCCCTTAATAGCACATAACAGAGAGAAGCAAACTACACTAACCCTGAGAAGTCGCAGGAGATGAAGCACTTTGAGTAGGACTAGCCACCATACTCCTACTCCCACCTGCACCTGCAGTAACAGCATGACTAGCCAATGTACGGCAGAAACTTGCATAGCGCCGTAAGCGCGTGATGAAATGGGAGGCCAGATCAAGTATCGCATCTACATATGCCTGAATCAAATCATCCCAATACATGAGAAACTCAAACACTGAGTGCAGAAATAGAAGTCTTTGGTTGTGTAAGAATAGGAATAGGAATAAGAATAATATCTACAATCCTACTTAGAATAGGATTAGGAATAGTAATAGTATATGGAATCCTACTTGGAAAAGGATTGTATTATAGTATCCTAGTTGGAAAAGGAGTCTAATATAATATCTATAAGGAGGGTCCCAATGCAATAATGTAGACAACAATTCAATAGTATTCTTCTCCTAATATTTCTCACATGGTATCAGAGCTTTACGGTCTTGGTAGAAAATCAAAGAGCTTCCGCTGCCGGCGAGCGGCTATATGATCCATATATGCCCCCCGTCTGGCCTATGATTATGTTAGCACAAAAAAAAAGATTAGGTCACCATGCGTCAATTTCTAGTGATTTTGTAGGATTGTTTTGTACCAACCCCACATCTGTCAGTGTTTGTGTAGCACCGTGCCATCATTCCGGTGACTACTTTTTTATATCTAATTTGTGTAGCACCATGTCATCTTTTCGGTGACTACTTTTTCATGTTTATCATGTGTAGCACCGTGCCATCTTTCCGGTGACTACTTTCTCAAATTCGATTTGTATAGCACCGTGCATCTCTCCGGACTACTACTCATATTCAATTTGTGTAGTACCGTGAATTTTTTGAACTACTTTCTCATATCTGAGTTGCACGACACTGTCCTTTTGGTTACTCAGATTTGATTTACGTAGTTCCATTCGTCTTTTTGGTGACTCATCAAATCTAATTTGCGTAGGGTCATGCCATCATTCCGACCCTATCCATACAATTTCTCTTTTGTGGTAGGGTCATGCCGTCAATATGATCCCACCCATATAATTTCTGTTTTCCAGTAGGGTTGTGCCATCATTACGATCCTATCCATATAATTCTCTTTCTCAGTAGGGTTGTGTCATCATTCCGACCCTACCCATGTAATTTAATTTCTCAAACTGTGACCACTTTTAGCCATCATATCTAATAATCCAGTGCATGGTTTTTTTTATCAATTGGACATTAAGAATGTCCTTTTTATGGTCTCAAGGAAGAAGTTTATATAGAGCAACCACTTGGTTTTGTTGCTCAAGGGGAGTCAGGTAGACTTGTATGTCATCTATGATCTAAAACAGTCTTCTTGACCTTGGTTTGGAAAGTTCAACACTGTACTTTCGGAATTTATCACTCTGTTTTTTATCGACATTATGTATCAAATTCAGTCTTTCATAAGAAGACCAAGCACATTAAGATTGACTAGCATTATGCATCAAATTCAGTATTTCACGAGAAGACTAAACACATTGAGATTGGTTGTCAATTTTGTGAAGTCGGGTGATCAACTTGCAGATATCTTACCAAGCTCTTCATCGGTCATCATATTAATTATATTTGTAACAAGCTAGGTACATATGACTTGTATGCACCAGCTTGAGGGGAGTGTTAGAATAGGAATAGGAATAGGAATAAGAATAATATCTACAATCCTACTAAGAATAGGATTAGGAATAGTAATATTATATGGAATCCTACTTGGAAAAGGATTGTATTATAGTATCCTAGTCGGAAAAGGAGTCTAATATAATATCTACAAATATGGTCTCAATGCAATAATGTAGACAACAATTCAATAATATTCTTCTCCCAATATTTCTCATAGGTTGCACATATAGAAAGGTGATGATCACCAAGACATCTATTCATTTTGCAGGAGACCGGAGGTTGGGAAGCTACATCGAACAAGTGTAAGAAAATACCTGGATACTTGGCACAAGTGATGGGTCAACAGCCATCGCCTCGGGATCAATACCAATCAGTGTCTCACTAGAAGCTTGCCATGGCTCTGGAACCAATGCTGATGGGTTTGTTAAAGCTGATTCGATCCCCTTGCCAAGCATATCTAGCAACAGTCTTGCTTGCATGTCAAGCACCATTGCCCGGACTTCTTGAGCATTTGTACCTTCTAGAAGCCTGCATTTTATCCTGTCTAGACTCTGCAATATACGGACGAGATTATCCAGAACTCATCATATATCCTTGAGAATGAACTTTGATGGAAAAAACGGAGTGTTTTAAATTCAAGAACTAAGTATGTGCGCACAGATTCAATGATAGCAAAACATGATGCAATAATCTGACAGCACATACCACCTATGACACAAACACACGCACACACAGAGACTCACTTAAAATCTTCCACACAACAGGCTATTAGACTAGTATATAATCAAGAAAAAGGAAAAGTAATCACAACGCACGGTAATCCTAAGGACTTCATTGGAACTTCAGTAGGTCCATACGTTCGCCGGGTCATCTCTAAACGAGAAACATTAATAGTGGTAGCTAGAAGTTGGAAGAAGAAAAGAAAGACTAGTCTTGTTGGATCATTTTAATGCATAAATTTGTAACAATTGAATGCATCTATGCCCTCCGCAAGAGCTGTATAAACTTTGATGCAACATGCACTCTGTCCTATTCAAATATAACATGATATATTAAATGTTCATTTTTCATTTATGTGATCAAAAGCTCGGAAAGAAAAAGTATTTTCTCACAATTAGACATCTTCAGGCAGTGGCCCTATTGCCAAAGAGATCATTTTCTCTTACTTCACATTCTCATTTCTATATGGTTTTGACTTCTCACAATAACATCTCCTTAATTGAGAAATCATATTCTTGATACACCAGGATGATAATTTCCTCGTATGCAAATGATAGGCTTGAAGTTGGAATTACATTAAAAAAAAACCTACCGGTCCATACTGCTGTCTATGCTGAGTTGAAGGGAGAGAATGGAAATCTGCATCTAGTACAGCAATGACACTGTTCAAAGCAACTGCAATAAAAACATACATCATTAGTGATGGTCCGATTCTTCAAGCATAGCCCTGATCCACTCAGCATCATGTAGTCAAAATTACTCAAACAGGAAAAGGCCAGAGATCAACTGATTTTTATTATCAAATCCTCAATCAAGGGGGAAAAAAACAAGGCCAAGAGAGCTCAAACTTGAGCAAAGACCTAGAGCAGAACAGATGAGACATTATATTAGACTGAAACACAATCTCTTCAAACACCAATGAGCATTCCCTCCTCTCTTGTTTAGAGAAGGTAACATATCCAGTAAATTTCACAAGAATCATCAGCACAAAATTCGTGCTGGAAGCCAACCAATGAACATCTGTAAAGCCACTCAGTTTGTTACACTTTGTGAAGATGGAGGACTTCCGGAAGAGCAAACCAAAAAAAGGAACAGCTGAGGATGTCATGGAAGAGGAATAGCTGTCTTCAATTATTCATAATCAAAAGAGAGGAAAATCAACGAAAGCAGAGCATCCAAGGACCAGCGGTACTCTCCAAACTACACAAGAAATTCAACAAACTAAATCTGCTATGTAATTTCTATTTTGCAGTTACATGAAACCCAAGAAAAGAACTTGCAACAGTCTGATCAAGGATTGGACAAAAAAATTAGTGCTGTAACAGGAACATGTCTGCAATTCTAAATTATTTTTTTTTTGATTTGCACCGGGTGTCCGAGTCTCTTAGAGCCCCGACTAATCCCGGGGGTGCACAGGCCCTCGGCA
>JAPFFP010000046.1:15619114-15634453 GCA_026153255.1 Solanum medicagineum
GGGTGCACAGGCCCTCGGCAAGGAGTTTCCCGCAAGTGCACCACGGTTAATTCAGGTTTTTACCCAGTCCGATGGCCTTCAGAAATTGTTTGCACCCAGTGGATTTCAATCTTGAGACCTTGAAAGAGAGCAAACCCCAAGGCTCAAGTCTATTACCACCAGGCAATTGAAGATATGACATTTCCATTCTTTCGAATCCATATATGCAAAAGGTGGAGGTTAAATTAATTGAACTTGGTGATCAGTACAGAGACTGATTACCGATTACCTCACAATTAGAGCAGGGGGATTCTTAGTTTCAAAACTCTACAGCTTCTTAGGATTCCATATTAACACATCAAATATCAAACAATCATAAATCTTGGCATAGACTCATTCACATCCAGATCATGAATTTTTGGTATCCGTGATTCCATATCATGGAAGAAGGCGCTGCTTTTGCTAATTCAAATTGAAGGGTGATACAAAGTCGGTCTATTTCCGGCATCATATCCATATTTAGCCCATTCACCTTCTCCACTGACTCCTGGCTAGATATCAGAGGTCCATAATTCTAATTTAGTCTTGATTATACATCAAGTTTGAAGTACTCTCCAAATCCATTCCAGCAGTTTTCCAAACGAGGATTCCAGAGTATAATTCTGCAAAGAGAAGCATGTTTATCCCAAGCTTGGAGTCAACAGGGATGGGACCTTGTTTTTAGAAGAGCACTAAATGGGTAGGAAATTGGGAAGTTGCCGACTATTGGAAGTACTGAACTCACACCCAGCTTTATCTATGAGGCCTAAAAAACTCAGTGGCAAAGACAGGATTTCAGTTATGGAGGTTCAAAATAAGAAAAAGCAAACACGCGAACTAGCTGAAGGGGGTTTGACATCTATTATAAAAAAATAATTTTGACATCTATATATACATAAAAAAATAATTTTAACCATGTATAAATAGTACTCCTCCGTCCCATTTTATGTGGAACCATTGACTTGGTACGGTGTTTAAGAAAAAAATGAAGACTTTTAAAACTTGTGATCAAAAACAAATGGCTGAGAATCATTTCACTAAGGTTAAAAGGGGAATTTTAAAGTCAAATTGGTTTCAATTAGAGTAAGGTGACATTCTTTTTGGGATGGACAAAAAAGGAAAGGGTGCCACATAAAATGGGACAGGAGTATAATTTTCGTCAAAAGGGGGTTCGGATGAACCCCTCGCGTAAGCTGGCTCCGCCCCGGACAAACCTTAGATGAAAATTACACAAAAGTGTTCACAGTGAAATCATGAGATAACTCATGTTACTGGAATCTAAAAATAATGCAGTCAATGGTAGACATTTGGCCTTGGAAGATAATCTGGAAGACCAAATGCCCCCAAAGGTAGCTTGTTTTGCCTGGTTAGCATGTAAAAAGGCTTGTTTATCACATGAAGCCTTGCAAAAAAGGGACTGCAGTTTTGTCAAGATGTATCATGTGTGAGCAGAAGCAGAGGTGAATGACCATCTATTCCTTCATTGTAAGGCAGCTAGAACATGTTTTTGGCTCTTTTGAGAGTTAACTGGGTGATGCCTAGCACAACAAAGGAACTATAAGTAGTTGGAAAAGTATTTGGAACAGAGGAAGAAAAGAACATTGGTGGAGAACTATCCTTGCATGCATATGGTCTCTGGAAAGAAACAAATTCAAGGAGCTTTAATGGACGAAAAAAGCCTCTTGTTTTTTTGGTGAAAACAGAATCTGATGGGGGAGATAGTAGATTTAGTTGATTTTATAGGAAACTTGTAAAGGCTACAGAATGGGTGGGATGAAAGTCTCCAATTCATCATTTTATGGTGTGAATATAAAGTTATCCTTCTCTGTGAAAAAGAAGTATCTAAAGCTGCCAACAAACTAAGCTCTTACCAATACCATCCTCTGCAGCACTTTGTGTGCATCCCACAGCATCCCACCAATCAACTCCAACCAAAAGACTCCACCAAAATCTTCCAAATAAAAAGAAAAACATGTCAGCTCGGGGAAGACAGTTTAAAATCATAAACCAATACTATTCTAACTATATTTAAAAAGAGAGATTGAAATGAATGAGCATGCTAAATTGTTTTAAATATTCATCTACCTCTCAGCAATTGCGCGTTCCCAATTCGCAGAATTGGCTTTCGCCTGATTACTTGAAACAGCAGGAGGAAGAACTCGAATAATCTTCAATATTGTACAATCTCTGCTGGTATCATGCCAAACAGAAGCTGAGCAGCAACTGGTTGAAGAGAAGGCCGGAGAAGCAATGGCAGATCCAACATCAATATGGTAGTTATCAACAGGGGTGAAGCTTGGACCTGAAAATACATGGACGCCACCTCGTAGAAAAGCGACAGCTATCTCACCACCATGAGCAGAATACACAATACGAGCAAGGGTTCTAACATCACTTGGAAGATCAAAGGGATCAAAACTAACCCTGTTTCCCATCTCAACACCAGAGTCAGCCATGTTTCTTCCAATAGGAAGAAGTCCCGTTCCCACAGCTTGGGGTCTCTTAAAATCATTTCCTGCTGGGATACATTTAATTACTTTACTCACCCATACTGTCTGTTTTGGTGCCTGGCCACCAAAGCTGGATGTGGGATTTCCAAATATTTGGTGGAGGACAACATCCTCCACAGATGATTCCCAACGTTGAACCCTCCATCCTGTGATTGAAGGGCCTTCATCAGGATCATAAGGCGACATGTATTGTCCTACAAAAACAAATATAAATTTGAGAAAGTTAGTGCCAGAAAGAAAACCAGAGTGTGGGGAAACCCATTTAACTCGACAAAATTGAAGGGCAAAACGGGCCATTAGGTCCATATCCCTACCCTCAACAATCACAACAGCTATCACAGAACCACCACGGGTCGGATCAAAAGCAACTGCAGTAACACCAGAACCCCATGTTGTAGTTGCTGTCGATTGAGCTGCAGCTTCAGGACTAACATATGCAGAAAAGTTGGAAACTGGCGAACAGTGAAGCGTAACCATGTCACTGTAATGTTGTTCCGTCAGATTTTTGCCTAGCTTAGCCTCTTGTAATAAATACTCCTGCGAGCTAAGCAAATATGCAGCCAAAGGTGCAAATCCATCCCAAGAAGGTGGATTAAGTGATGCTGGAACACCATTGCTCACACTTGTCTTTGGAGTTGCTTGAAATCCATTACCAGGGCCAGGTGCTACCTCCCAGACGACAACAGTTGATGGATTGACAATGGGAACTCCAGCAACATGCATTGCTCCAGAATCTGTTATGATAGCATCAGCAGCCATGATGCCACTAGGCCCCGCTCCCAATAGCCCTTTGCTTGTGCAAAACCACTTTGATGGTGCACCATTCTGAATAGGTGGCCATTGAGACCAGTGGAGCTGAACAGACCCTGATGAGAAGACAGAGCATACACACAGAAAATTTGGCCATCCAGCTGCAGTCGAATTACAGTAAATTAATTAAGCTTTTCAATTAAAATTGATACTTACAAGAGGAGAAAATAGTACTGTGGACACATGATGTCAAAAGTAGCAGAATTAGTAGCAGAATAATTGTTGGTGAAACGAAAAATTTATCATTTTCAACAAGTTAAGATGGCATCAACCGGCAATTTGATACAAACTAGGGCGAACTGCAGAAGTAGACTGGGACAATTCACGAGCTATTCAAGATCCCTTCATTTTTTGGCTTGGCAAGGCTCACTAAGTTTGAACTTGTTAGAATTGGAATAGGATTCCTATTTAGAATTGGAATAGGAATAGGTAAATACTATCCTACTTAGAATAGGAATAAGAATAACAATATTATATAAAATCCTACTTGGAAAAGGATTGTATTATAGTATCCTAGTTGGAAAAGTAGTCTAATATAGTATAAATAAATAGGGTCTCAATGTAATAATGTAGACAACAATTCAATAATATTCTTCTCCAATATTTCTCACATGGTATCAGAGCTTTTACAGTCTTGAGCTTCCGCTGCCGGTGGGCGACTATGACCCATATATGCCGCCCCTCTGGCCAATGATTATGTTAGCAAAAAAAGTAATAATAATAATGTCACTATACGTCAATTTTCGGTGACTTTCTAGGGTTGTTTTGTGTCAACTCCACATCTGTCAGTGTTTGTGTAGCACTGTGCCATCATTTCGATGACTACCTTTTTTGTATCTAATTTATGTAGCACCGTGTCATCTTTCCGATGACTACTTTTTCATGTTTATCATGTGTAGCACCGTATCATCTTTCTGGTGACTACTTTCTCATATTCGATTTGTGTAGCACCGTGCATCTCTTCGACTACTTCTCATATTCAATTTGTGTAGTACCATGAATTTTTTGAACTACTTTCTCATATCTGAATTGCATAACACCGTGCTTTTTGGTGACTCAAATTTGATTTGCGTAGTTTCATTCTTCTTTTCGATGAGTCATCAAATCTAATTTGCATAGGGTCATGCCATTATTCCAACCCTATCCTTACAATTTCTCTTTTGCGGTAGGGTCATGCCGTCAATATGATCCCACCTATATAATTTCTATTTTCCAGTAAGGTCATGCCGTCATTACGATCCTATCCATATAATTCTCTTTCTCAGTAGGGTCGTGTCATCATTCTGACCCTATTCGTATAATTTTATTTCTCGAATTGTGACCACTTTCAACCATCATATCTAATAATCCAATGCATGGCCTTTTTTATCAATTGGACATTAAGAGTGTCTTTCTCATAATGGTCTCAAGGAAGAAGTCTATATAGAGCAATCACCTGGTTTTGTTGCTCAGGGGGAGTCATGTAGACTTGTATGTCAATTGTGTAGGTTACTCTATGATCTAAAGCAGTCTTCTTGTGAAATACTTGTATGTCAATTGTGTAGGTTACTCTATGATCTAAAACGGTCTTCTCAACCTTGGCTTGGAAAGTTCAACGTTGTACTTCAGGAATTTATCTCTCTGTGTTTTATCAACAATATGCATCAAATTCAGTATTTCAGACCAAACACATTGAGATTGGTTGTCAATTTTGTGAAGTCGGATGATCAACTTGCAGATATCTTACCAAGCTCTTCATCGGTCATCGTATTAATTATATCTGTAACAAGCTAGGTGCTTATGATTTGTGTACACCAGCTTGAGGGGGAGCGTTAGAATAGAAATAGGATTCCTATTTAGAATTGGAATAGGAATAGGTAAATACTATAGGAATAACAATATTATATAGAATCCTACTTGGAAAAGGATTGCATTATAGTATCCTAATTGGAAAAGAAGTCTAATATAGTATCTATAAAAAGGGTCTCAATGTAATAATATAGACAACAATTCAATAATATTCTTCTCCAATATTTCTCACAGAACTCAAGCAAGCCCATGCCTCGTGCAGCAACGTAAACTATGTTCAAAGGCTTTTGTACCAGTAAGTTGCACATGGAAGCTAGACCACAATATATCCACTGAAATTCACACAAATGAGGAGGCTAGAACAAACCTAAATAATGTTTTTCATAATTCTTATGTTACCCTCCAAATTCCAAAGTCATATATATTTTATAACCTTAAAATGCTCACTTCTCCTCCATTGTCAAAAAACATTGCATTCCCCTAATGTTGTTACATTGGAAACTAAGGAATCCCTGACCACTCCCATCATCAACCTTCTGACCCCTTGGCTGACCTTCACTACCATTCCTTTCTCCAGGAGGCCCCATTACTCACTTTGCTATTCATACTTTCTGCAAACCTTTGTTTTGCAGTTTTGATTGCTGCATATTTGGTCATAAATTTCCGCTTCTCTAAGGTCAGTCCCCTTGTTGAGGTTGGCAATTATACTTGGATAGGTAAGAAATTAGTTGTGTTTGGACTTGGAAAATTTACAACCGAAAAAAGGGCTCATCAATATGGTATATCTCAACAGAAGGTCTAGCTGCATAGGTCTACATTAAAATTTTGCAGTATTTGTTCTCAACTTCTCATTGTCACTTCTTTTCCAGATTTAAGACCAGCATTTCAGCATTTGTCTATTTTGAAGCTTCCAATTGCATTAAGTTTCTATTTAGTTAAACCGAGTTTCTGTTTTGATTTATTATTAAAAGAAGAAGATGAATTACTATTTCACTGCATCTGTTCTTGCAGAATTTGGGATACCTAATTAAGCATGCTCAAGCTCTCCATTTTTAGAGTCAATTTATCCCTGGATACTGCCAAGTCAAGTTGAGTCAAGCCTTTTGAATTTCCAATTTCCTGTGAATAGGATCATACCATCTTGAATATCAAGTCCCTCAACCAATACTCATGCTGGAGTAACAGGTTCACATCATCTTTCTCCTAATCTACCTTCCCCATCCCTTTCTGCGTTCTCTCCAACATAACAGGCCAACTGTAAGTTTATAACAGACTCAGTTTCATGTTTTGATAAAATCAATGACTCACTTAAGCCTATAATCAATGTTTAGGCACCAAGATGCTAAGGATGTGTCGCGCCATCTATGGAACTACTAAAAAGAGCGTACTAAAAAATAAATATTTCAATAAATTATAATATTATCAATTCTTCATCTACAATTGTTGTTAGTGATTAAAGTTATTATTCTTGGATTACGTATATTTTTTCTTTTACTCCTCTTCAATTGCACATTTTTTTCATTGAAGACTGTGCTTTCCTCTGCATGCTTAAAGCCCAACAAATCTCGACACATTTTTATTTCTGGCCTACGACAATATTTCTTTAATATGCACCAGAAATGTATTTTGAATCACTTCAGATACATACAAAGAGAGAAAAATAAGGAACCTGCCTGGAGATTGCGGTTGCTGCGAAAGGAATTTCTCCTCAAATGTTGACTTAGCAGAACCACTCGTTCTTGTTGAAAGCCACCTATACTAAAGTTAGGTATAAAAGAATCAAGAAATGAACCGATCGAAATATGCAAGTTTCACAACAAAATAACAATTGCATACTGGAGAAACTCCTGATAACCACTTTGTAACAACTGCAATATCTTGACGCCATTCATACTCTCGCTGCCAACAACTAGCATCTCGCACCAGATTAGCTGAACCCTGCGTAATCAAGCATACATGTTAAGCAAGAATAGTTTCTTTTTTTAAAAATGTGCTGTCAAGCCCGGTACCAGGTAACTCTACCACGGGGTTCCTGCTGCCTGTCCCCAGCTAGCTACCAAGGCTTGGACAGATGGGAAGAAATCACCTAGTGGTTCTGTTGGAATTTGAATATGAGACCAACCCATTTCATTGACCACTAGGTCACACCCTTAAGTGCGGCAAGAAAGAATAGTTTTTGAAGCAACAACGCAAAAATAATCTAGAATAGCTTTTGAAGCAACAGCACAGAAATAATCTTGAATGTGTAGCATATGAGCAAAACAATACTCAATCAAGCTACTGGCTAGCAGGTGTGACATGGAAAAGGTTAGAAACCCCGCACCATGGACTTGCATGTCCCCAAAAAATACATGAAAACAGTAAGCGCAAAAGATAACAAAATGCAATATAGAATAAACTCCAGAATAAACAGCTTACTTGTGAAGGCTGAGTCCAGATTGTTATTCTACCATGAAAGTTAGCTATGAGCAGTGCACGTGGACACGAAGTAGGAGACCATTCAATGAATTGGACGGAATCACGAGGGGAGTCTGTAGAACATAAAAATGTAAAAGATGAAATATCAAAATAAACCATATGCCAGTAAGATTATGCACAAGAGTTAAAAGTGAGAATCTCTTAGGACAATATTCAATTCAGCCCAGCAACACCCCAATGTGCCAGAACTTTTAGGGCCCAGCACTCTTGCCCATTTGGAATTAAAACAACCTATTTCATCTTGAAAAGATGTTCACCTGTGTCTAAAGCCGAAGCTGGGCTTCAAGGATGTTATTAAACTACTCGAATCATATTCTAACTCGAATCATTTTCTAATCCAATATATATCAATCAACCCCATTTTTAATGGCTAGTTCTTTATAATATGCTAGAAGGTCGAAGCTTGATTTGGGCTATGCTTGGAACTAGAAAGGTCATTTTTGTGTGGATGCAATTGTACCAAATATTTACGATAATTAGACAGTTTTCAAATTCTCACTTCAGTTTGGAAACTCCATGGTATTTTAGTACAAATACTGATTAGCAACCTAGCACACTCCCCATAGATGATGGTCAAACAACAACAACATACCCAATGGAATCCCACCAGTGGGGTCTGGGGAGGATAAAATGTACGCAAACCTTACCACTACCTCATAGAAATAGAGAGGCTGTTTCCGGGAAACCCTAATAAAATTTGATAACATACATTAATAATTCTTTACTATTCTAGAAGGCCCTTAACATATTACTCAAAAAGTTGACAACTTAATTAATTGCTCCTACATGAATAGCTCTTTATCACCGCATTGCATTGCACCATCTGTTCAGTTTTCATTTGTTCACCATTTCTCAGTTATCTCTGTTCCTTTAGGACAGCAGAACCTAAAGGAGAGGCCCTTGTCTGTTAGAGTCTAAACATGTTTGCAAAACGAATACAAATCACTGGAAATTAAAAAAGGAACAATGAACAACTAAACAAAGTTGGCCCCAAATAACCTCCAATTAAGGCACAGCATGACTGACATAGCCCAGTAGCCAAAACACCGTCAAGTCATTCTACAATACCTGCTATAACATTGAACACAGTGCACTCAGTTGGTCGCTCTGGGATGACTATATGTATGGGGATCCAGAAAGGTGGATTTGCATTTGAACTACAAAAAGTTAGAAGTAATAAGAATAAAACAGTACATGCAAAGATATAAAGTGATATATCGAGAATTTGATCACATCGAATTTGACATTGAAAATTTGCACATTCTCCTCATCTTTTAGTGGGAACACTGGACAGTTTTTGATATCCAAGTGCACTAAATTACAGTGTTCTGAAATAATATACAATGATGGAAATCAAAGCCCTAACCTTGGAATCCCTGCACATGTTTCAGATGCACAAGCTATTGCATTTAGCTTTCCACACCAAGCAACAGCACTAAGAAAACAATTCAAAAAAGCAATTCAGAAACTAAAGAGAACATATCTATCCATTTGAAATGAAAGCAACTGCCGGAGGAACACATACACACACACACACACACACAGAGAAGATAACCATATGACTGCTGGAGAATGAGAAAAAAACATCAAAAGCATGCTACATGCTTGAAAGAGATTTGAAGGATATATTCATAATAATTGTGTGATAGATCATGAAAACCACAAGCATCAGTAGTTCAATAGCAAATAGATCTCATGAGCTACATGTTGACACATGATAAATTTCATGCCTGCCCCCATCCTAGCAGCATTCTAAGGAAAAATACACTCATAACTATTAGAGTAAGTGTATTCTAATTAGTACGAGCAACATCTGTTATGTCAAAAATTGAATAAAGCACGGAGATGAAGCTCCTAGATCTGATGATTTGAACATGGCATTCCACAAAAGAGAAAAAGAAAAGAACATGGCATTTGACAATATTGGTACAGTATAGTACTGGGCTTATGGCCAGATCTGATTTTTCCTGTTAGAGAAGATACATGCCTACTTTACTGCTTTATTCTGAACATTCATAAGAGTGATGGGGCAAGTGATATTAAACATATCAGGCATATCACATTGCTGGAACTTCAACGAGATAACCCCTAAGCTTCTTTCTCTTATATTGGGACAGCGTTTAGTGGGGATTTATATTGCAGAGAAAAACTTCTTTTTTTATTTGCACCAGGTTTCCAAGTCTCTTTGAGCCCCGACTAATCCCGGAGGTGCACAAGCCTTTGGCAAGGAGTTTTCCGCAAGTGCACCACGGTTAATTCAGGTTTTACCCAATCCGATGGCCCTCCGAAATTGTTTACACCCAGTGAGTTTCGAACTTGAGACCTTGAAAGGGAGCAAACCCCAAGGCTCAAGTCAAATGTCACCAGGCCAACCCCTCAAGTCAATTGCAGAAAAAAACATTTTTGTGGGACAAACAAACCTTAGATGCTACATTGTAAGTTGATCTTGAGCATTCCTACAGTTACGTTAATATGTCACTCTTGATATCATGTGGCATTTGACAGAAGATTGGATCTGATGTGCCAAATGATGTATGTCCATTATCAACATCTCAATTCTCATCCTATTTTGAGGAGTTTTTTCTTTTTCTTTTTCTTTTATTTTTTTTGTGAAGGACTATTCGTATCCTATTAGTCCATTAATTTCTTGTGCATTCTTCATCCGAAGCCCCAAAGGGCTTCCAAAATCAGTTTTTGTAGAGATGAAAAGTTAATAAGCTAAAGAAAGAGATGAAGCATTGAGTCTTGGAGAAGAACAAGATCACAAAGCACAGCAAACTGCTAAACCAGGTGTGCGTGTTTGCTTGGCTTATCATGAGTTTGACTTGAGCTCTAAAGCTGCCTTTTTGTGGAAAAGAGCAAAAAGATTTGTGGAGTTATAATTTAAAAGTGAGAAGTGAAGTGTATGCTTCTTCAAAGTGAAACTTCACTTAATTTATAGAAAAAAAAACGTTGCCTGGTTTCAACACCAGTCAGATCAATTTGAATTGCACTTAATAATTTCAAAATCTATAATGAGACTGCAATTTCTGTATTTTCTTCTCATATCTTCCATATTCCGGTGAAACAAATTTGTTTTGCATTAGTGAATTACTGCATATATGAACAAATTATAAGGCCCAATATGCACTTATGATATATCTAGACATTAAACTTAGTGGTGATTGCCCTAACAGTATTGGTCTAGTTGGGAGTCAAATTAATGTGGTCAGATTAACAAGTCAACATTTGATTAGCACCTAGCTACGACTGAGGCGGTGAGTTCCACCAACTGCAAGTTTAGAACTCAAATGAGTGATTTTGCACCACTTCTCAGTTAAACTGAGAAGTTCCAAGAAGTTTTCCACTCTAAGTATAGCTAACCCATTTTAACTAAGTTATACCCAATAAAAGACTAATCTAACTTTTTCTGCTTTTCTCAAATTCGATTATTTCCTTGCTTAATTACTAAGTTATTAGCTAAATTTCATTCTAATCAAGAAAAACAATATTTCCAGTAGTATAACAGAGAAGCTAAAAAGAATCACCTGAAATTGCGGCAAAGTTCAGGAACACTCATTTTATGAAGCAAATTAGACTTAGGTTGTTTGAGCCTGATACAAAATACGTTAGCAGGATTGACAGTATCCTCCTCCATGGGATCGTCATCAACAGAAGCGACATCCTTCTCCGTCACCATGGGATCGTCTTCAGTAATAATATCCGCTTTTTCGTGAACCTTAGTAGAATTTTCGAGAGAATTCGTAATAGCAGAAGAAGATTCCTCCCCCTCCTTCTCCTCTTCAGACTCTTTAGCAACAGGTGTTTGCTGATTGTTCATTTGAATAAAACCAAAAAGGTCCAAAAAACCCTAATATATATATAATATGTTTGTGTGTGTATACGTATAAAGTGAGAGAAAGAAAGAATGAGGGGTTAGAGAGAGAAGTGGTTGGCCGAAAAGTCTTGGCAATTGAAGGCGACAGAAATCACTATGGTGACTGTGTGGGGTTAGGGTTTGAGTGGGGAAAGAGGAATTGGGGCGAATGTGAAGAGATTCCAGGTTGTGCGAATTTTTCGGCCTTTTAGTTTTACTGTACTATGTAAGTGTCGAGGACAAAATCAACTCGGCCAATTGCTTCGCTGCTACGGTTTTTCTGTTGTTTCTTAAAAATGTTTTTTTGGGTTCAGTTGGGGCTGCGTGGGGTGTTTGTGATGAGACAGGTAACCATTAAATTAACAAACAAAAGTACTTTCACGTTAAAAGGCTGTTTTTTCCACTATTGGCAAAATTAAACCCAGTTCAATCTGAAGAATTAATAATTCGCTAGTTTATTAGTTTAATTCATTTTAACTCATTTAAAAATTAGTTGATACGTAACTTGAATTGATTTGAGAGAGATTTAGCAAAATATTTGTAAAATCTTTTTTTAATTTGATATATTTTATATAGCAAGAATAAAGAAAAATATAATTCAATTAGATACTGAAATATTGAAAAAGAATAAATAAAATAAGTAAAAGTTAAGTTGAGTTGGATCTTAACACTTTTTATAACTCATTACGCAACCCATTTTTATCCCATCCATTTTGATCTCAAGCAAAATCAAGTTAGATTGGCTCTTGACCCATTTCTTGTCTTGAGTCATCATCACCATAATTTTTTCCTTTTATTTTTTTATATTTAATTTTCGTGACTCACAAATTTATTCTAATTCACTTTAAATTATGTTAAATTGAAGATTTAACTTTCACGTGACTTGCAAATTGTCTGAATTCATTTTAAATTATGTTAAATTAAATAATAATTAATAACATTCAATAAATTGTATAAAGTGGGGTCAATGTATTTTGTACCACTATCTCTTTAAGGTAGAAAAGGTTATTTTTAAAAGACCATCAGCTCAAGCAATTCAAAGCAATAATTAAAAGAAAGCGTAACATCTACTGGCAAAGTAGGGTGAACATATACGCAAAGAATTGTAACAATGACAATAAGGTGCGGTCGCCTAAGCACAATAAATCATATATGATCTCAGATACCAAAAGTCAAAAACTAGATGAATATGTTAATATTACGACCAACACAGAGCTCTACACTTTAACCCAGTCATACACAAGAATAGGCTAGTAATAAGACAACTTCCAACAACCTGCATGAATAAAAAAATCATATGTTAATAGTTTGATTCAAAAATATCCTCATTAATCACCTTTGGCTCAAAAATATGTTTTTTCCTAACAAGTATGTTATTTATTTCTCTTGCAATACAATTTCTTTTTCTACTAAAAACATTGTAACTAGTTGTTAGAGTTGTGAAGAGAAAGACACTATTTTCTTGATTTTGTTGGATAAAGAAACAAAAGGAGTAAATTCTGATAGGATAAACCCATGGGAAATCCAACTGGTGGCATTGTATTTGATCCATATTGTGTAAAGCCCAATTGTATGTATGAGTTATGACCCACTTTAAAATTAATTTTGTGAACCAAATTGAGATAATCTTGAAAATAACATTTTCTTTGGATTGTCGAATATCCAAATAGTATGGAAGTCAAATTGTATCACCTTTTTTGGCCATTTCTTTCACCAAGAGAAAGAAGAACTTTTATTGTGATAAAGTCCAGAGATTTAGACAGGGTGTTTAAGAGTAATGATAAAGTTATTTTCGTATGATTTATATAAATTATGAATTTAAGTTAGGAAATTAATTATTGATGTTTGTATTAGAGTAGATTGCTAATAGTGTATGACTTGAGACTAGGTATACTAAGAGCTTTATGTCATTCTCTAGTAATCAAGTCATTGAATGAATGAGAACTGAAAAATTTGTAGATAAATATTTTATATTGATGACGATTTAATCAATAGCTGGGCTATAGTATTCCTTGGGATCACTTGGTAGGTTGCATCAGAAAAAAAAAAATCCACAAATTAGAAATTAATTAATACTTTGTTTAGTACACTCAGGAGTCGCTTGGTAGGACTATAAGGATAATGCTAATCAAAGTATATTAGTAATGTTTGTATTAATAATATTTGTAGTTATGCTAGCATTAATTATGCAAATAATATTTCTTATGCATTGTTTAGTTTGATGTATTAAAAATATCATATATTGCATACAAAAATCATAAGGGACAATTGAGTCTTTAACCATATTGATGCATGCATTAAATCCCCTTGAATTGCTAATACTTAGAAATTCATGACATTAGTAACACATACCACAATATACAATAAAGTATATAACTAATGAAAATGTACCAATCAAAGTACTTCTAGTACACTAATTGATGCATACATTATTTTTGCTAATGCATTTTACGTTATTTTTGCTAATACATTTTACCAAAACAACCTCTCACTTTATTTGGTATTATTTTTGAATTAATGCATGTGAAATTGTGGTATTAGCAATCCAAGGAGTTTTATTATAAGTATTAGCATTGATAAATTAAATTTATTTCTCAAAAGCTTTTTCACATCCTTTCCATCATATTTGTGAAGGAAATTTTTGCAAATAAATAGAAAAAAATAAAAGTCATACAATGCATGTTATTTATAATATACAAAATTAAATACTAGCACTACTACGTCATATTCAACACTATTTTTGTACATCATATCAAATATTCCGTTAGGCATAGTTAAGAGTTTACGAGTTCTAGATTTTAAGAAAAGAAATCAATGTATTTTTAATAAATTATTCGCTCATATTAAGTGATTTTTTAAAATATAAATATAAGTTTGTGCCAAAGGCGTAATCTACTAATTCTATTAAATTCATAGGCAAAAATCTAGCTCCGTCCCTAATGCCATTCTTTCTGATCATGTGTGAACGCAAAAAAAAATTGAAAATATACCTTTTTTCTTCTTCTTTCTCTGAATCATTCTCGATTAACATTTAAATCTGTCCAATGAAGTCAACAAAACAGGACAATCATATATGTTGTCTAATATAATAAAACGTATATAATGTTAAAATATACAATTACAAATTAATTAATACTTTTGTCTTGATTAAGTCCAAATTATATTTTATTTTGAATGTCACGGTGGGAATTGACAAAGACAGAGTTGGGTAAAAGTCAAATATGAGACTTGTTACATACAAAATTCCATGATTGAACATATTAATCCAAATTATGTTTGACAGCGAAGATGTCAATACTTCCTCCGCACAGCAATAGCTATTTATTATTAACTTGACACAAAAATTAAAAATGATAAATAATAAAAATAATTTTATAATATTGCTCCTTAAATATAATAAAAACAATGTTTTAAAAAACATAAAAGGAAAAAAACTATAAGTAATGACAAAATAAATTAAAAACTAATTATTTTTTAATTTTATAAAATAAATAAATATTATTAAATATTTATTTTTAATATGATGAACAAATAAAGATGAACGGGGGGAGTACCTAGAAAAACAAGAACATAAAAGTCAAAACAATACACATGGCCGGCTCCATTTGAAAAAAAAAAAAAAGATTTGGAAAGAACAAAAGTTTCCTTTTTCCGAAATAAGACGTGTTTAGGTACAAGTCCTGGTTAGATATATAGACGGACATTAATTTTATTATATTAACTATATTGGATTTGGTTGGTATAATATATTATAAATATAACAAATTACAGTTGAAAAATAAAAATGATCAAATTGAATAAAAATTCATTCAGATACGTGGATATCTCGCTCTCTTTAAGGAAATTCAAGCTCACTACGGCATAATCTACACCGATCAA
>JAPFFP010000046.1:15634756-15652339 GCA_026153255.1 Solanum medicagineum
ATCCCAAGTCAAATAAAACAAAATTAGTGGCCAATAGCAACTTAGTCGTCCTTTTAGAAAAGGCTTGATTGAGTCACAGATTATGGTCAACCATTGTTCATTTATTTAAGCATGCCAACCATAATTATTACTACAAATTATTTTTTTCTAGAAAATCATTTAAAAACATTTAAAGATAATTTAGTAAGAGTTGTGAAATTGTGATAAGCTATAGGGAAAAAAATCTTAAATATACAATATAAGTTGTATATTTTATCTTTATAAGACATGTTCATGTGATGACTTAAAAAGTTACATATAATTAAAATTACTAACAAATTATATATTTTGTTGGTATAAAAAATATTTATCAATTACATTGCTTACAAAAAAATTGTAACTCTCTATAATTACATTGACTTGATATTTTTTGAGTGTACACTGAATAAACTTTATTTTTATGTTAAGTTTATAAATTATATATAACATAAAGATTATATATATTAAATAAATAATATTAAAAGAATCTGATACGATAAGTTCAACTGAGAAAGACATTTATCGGAAAAATCGATCCTCAAGCTCTAGTATGGAATTTCATCGTGCATTCACTCAATCACCCTTTTGGGTAACAATTATAAGTTTGATGTTGGCCAATTATATGATTTTTATTAAAAATATACTAATGTTTTGACTATTATCCTTGGATTTTGGAAGTATTATTTTGACGTTCTAGATTCCTCAACAAGTCATATTAAAATTTAACTAGTACATTAATCTTTTACCTATCCCGGTCCACAATTATTTATTACAAAATACATCACTGCCTAAAATATTTAAATATAAAAAAGATGAATTCCTAACTTGAGACTTTAACTAACTATAATTAATTAAATAAATGGTGGATTTAAATATAGGAGCTCGTGTCATATTTATCTGAATTATGCGAAGTCAAAGTTTAATATGAGGTTAGTGTACTATTACCTAGTGTATTAGACATTTACCTAACTAATCTAAAAGTTTGGTTAGATTGATCTAGCTATAGGTTGACTAATTTTAACAACCCAAAAACAGATTTTAACAACCCAAAAACAGAGTGTCCAATTATAAATTAATATTTAGTTACGAAGGAAATTGAATTGGGTCACCCATGTGAATCAATCTAGATTTATGTTAATATTTAAATAATATATTTTTATTATATGTATTTATTTATGATAAAAGAAAAGAAACACAACTATTTGAAAAATTATGTCCCTTTAGATTTATAAAAAAGAGATTTTTTGTGGAGAGAAGCAACGTAATTTAATAATAAAAACAAAACTTGTTCTTGCTTCTTCCTTCTCCAATTTCAGTAAAGTTCCGTTGAAGATTCTTGAATAGATTTCTTCTTCTAAACGCATAGGAACAATTCTGTAATAAGGTGCGATTCATAGACTGCAATTCTTTGGTATAGTTCGTGTCTATTTACACGTGATTACACCATTAGACTAGTGAAACAAATTTAATGATCTTGCAAATTATGTATTTGTCATAAATTCTTCAAGTTCTACCACTGAAATTTAGTAAAATTGGTGTTTCTGTGTGTGCATATATATGTAGGAGTATGTTCTTGTATACAAATTAGAAAAAAAGAAAAAGAAAGAAAGAAAAATACGTAGGAGTAATTTGTTGGACAAATTAGAAAAAAGAAAAGACAGAAAAAGTAAAAGGGAAATGAGTTTAGAAAGTTCTTCTTATGAAAGGGTTGAAAAGACCTATAATTTCTTTGAATTAATAAGGTAGAATTAGTAATAAAAAAATTATAACATAAATCATAAATATTTATATGACAATAAATTATCTCATTAAAAATAAAATAAGTATTTTAAAATCAAATTGTTAAATACTAAATACAAAAATATACCTTTTTTGACTCTTAATAAAAGAAATATACAAACAACAACATATCCAGTTAAATATATTTAAATTTTTTGCCATAGTCCACATCATTCTTGGAAGAGGTCCTTTCCATTTTCTTTTCAAGTTTCTACTCCCTCTATTTATTATTAGATGTCAAATTTTAACTTGACACACCTATTAAGAAAATAATGATTAGTCTAGTTAGATTACCATTTTCTCCCTACTAATTAATAAAAATATTCATTCATAATTTCAAATTCTAATACATTTGATGCTATTAATACAATGTAAAATGGAAGTGTTTCTCGATTTAATAAAAGTATTGTTTTTTCAAGAAATATTTCCTAAGTAATTAAGGATGAATCGATCATCGAAAACTTTAAAAATTTTATATTTTCCAAAAATATTAACCTTGTAAATAAATTTAGAAACAAGTAAAAATGAAATTAAATTAAAAAATAATAGTAAATAAAGGGAGTATCTTGATGACTGATACATAACATTAAGTTAGATTTAATAATTAAGATTAATTAAGTTATGTCTTTAAATGAAAAAAAAAAAGAAATTATCAATTAAATCTTAATTATCAATAAATTTAATTTAGACAATGTGTCAAGGGGATTTTTTTTTTGCGACGGTTTGGAGATTCACACTTCACACTCACGAGTGGGAAATTTTCCTTTTTAGGTGAGAACACGGTATAAATTACACAAATCCTCATTATACGTACTGTGCAATAGCCAACTATGACGACTCCTTTTCTTCTTCTTCGCCACCAGCCCACCAATAAATTAATGCAAACTTCTTTTTCTCTTAATTCACCATTTTCTTCTCTCCTCTGCTTTTCCAATTTCAAGGTACGCAATTAGTATTATTCGCAGATTACTTTCATGTACGGAACTAATCATTGATGATTATTCCAACTGATATTAATTTTTTCCAAAATGATCAAAAATTCCTTCTTTTTTATACAAAAATAAAAGTAGCTATACATGTCAAAAAAATGCAGGAGCTTTAAGATATTGAAGTAGGGATCGTAATTTGTATGGTGTTGCAGTTTTGTATTACTGAAGGTATTTTATAATTTCTTAAAAGAGTCAAGATTATATGAAATTATGTAAATTGTAATTTCTGTAATTTGCTTTTCTGTTTTGTTGAATCGTGAGGAATTTCGAGGTTTTTTTTTGTTCTCTCTTTCTCTCCAACATTAAGCGATCAAATCCCCTGCCTTTTGACTTTGGGTTAACATTTTTTTAATAGAAATATAGATGTATGCAAACCTTCATTTAGTTGCAGCTGAAGAACAGTGCTGTCAAACTCCTTGAGTTCCAAATTCAAAAGGGAAACTATGCTTGGGCTTGCCCATATTAATTTTTGTTGAATCAATTTTTGAAAATCATATACTCTTTCTGTTTTCATTTGTTGTTCACTTTAGTCATTTCATATCTGGTATTTTGGCTTTTGGTGATGATTTTTGAAGATAAGGATCTTTCAAAAACAATCTCTGAATTTCTATGAGGTATTATATGAGTTAGTTTGATTTGACACGAAGTTGAAAGAAAAAGGACTTTTAAAACTTATGATTGCAAATGAGTTATAGATATTTGTGCAATATTTTAAAGTTAAATTGTTACTAAATACAAAAATGTGTCATTTTTTGTTGGATTGACTAAAAAGAAAAGTAAGTCATATAAATTGGGAGAGGGAGTACAATTCTTTATAATATAGACAGTAGATACTAGTACCTGATGCTATAAAAGGAAATGTCCGTCTGAGTAAAAATTGTTTCGCCTTAATATAATTAGTTTAACAAGTCAGAGGACGATTTTTTGTGTGTGAAAAAGAACTTTCTTTGCTTTGTTTACAGGGTATTCGTGGCGAAGGCTAACGGTTAATTTACTCATCAAGAGGCACTATCAATTGATTTAGAATATTTGTCCCACAAGTTGACATGAGTTGCTGCTGCTTTGGTGCCCGGAAAAAGGGTGGTGATCTTGTTCACCATGATATAAGAGATACAGGAGGTTAGTAGGAACTAGGATGGTAGCTAATCATTTGTTTTCTGGTTTTATGAATTTATTTGGTTTTGAGAGGACTTGTTTCCAACTTTATGTCATTTGAAACTATTATGAAGTACTTGTCTAGTCACAACATTTCACAAGTTCCTTGATTTTATATACGGAAAAGGGTAAAAAATATCCTTGAAAGTCTGAATCAATATTATGGTTTGCATATATCAGATGGATTAAGGGTGAAGTAATGAGAAATGACACAAAATGCTCACAACTATATCACAAATCATCTTTAATACTTTAAAGATGCATAGCACATTTGGTTGTAGACCATCTTCAACTTAGGCATAAGTAACACCAATGCAAAAGAACTGTTTTCCGTCTTGAGTGAATTTTCATCTTGAAATATGGAAGACGCAAGAGACGATAAATTGGCAGGTCCAATGTAAGTGTCTAAATGGAATTTCGAGTGTAGTTAAGTGTATTTCGTACTTAACTGTTAGACTATTATTCAGGTATGTTGTGTTTGTGTTATTTATTGTGAAAACGAGCTGACTATACTGAGTAGCGTGAAACTTCATTAATGATCACATTACTCAGAGGATGGCAGATTCCATTTGTCTGTTTTCTGGGAAAGCTCCAACCAATTCCGAGTCTAATTTCACAAAGATTTGATGCCTTACATTATGTTCTTGGTACTAATTAGATGCCTTTTGAAAAAAATTGCTGCTTAAAATTTCTTATTACCTCAATTTATGAGCAACAAGTAAGATAATTGACCCTTATTCTGCATTTTCATATACCATAAGTATCTTTTATTTCTGGCAGGTGACTCCATTGCAGGAACAAAGAATTTTTCATTTAACGAATTAAAATTAGCAACCAACAACTTCCATCAAGTTAATAAAATAGGTCGAGGCGGTTTTGGCACAGTATACAAGGTACAGCTCCATTCAACGAATGCGTCTCATGCTCTTTCATGCAGCAGTTTTATGCATTGACAACTTATTTTGTGGCTTTTGCATAGTGCTGTTTAAAGTGTTACATTCTTGGATGTTAATGTTTGGTTTTAGTTACAGGAGCAAGCAGATTTCTGAAATTCTCTGTAACTCTACATTAATAACTTTCGAATTTTGTTGTTAGATTTTCATTATCGTCTCCTCTCTTTAAAAGAGTTGCATGGTAATTGACATTGCTTCTGAGGTTAAGACTTTAGTAACTAAAATATTTTTGTCTTGAATTACATTGATATGGTTGTCAGTCCTGGTTTTTAACTCCAGTGAAATTTGCAGGGAACTCTAAAAAAAGGAAAAGAAATAGCTGTGAAGACTCTAGCTGCAGAATCAAGGCAGGGTTTACGGGAGTTTTTGACAGAAATTGAGACGATATCAAATGTCAAACATCCAAATCTAGTTGAGATAATTGGATGCTGTGCTGACGGAAATAACCGGATTTTGGTCTACGAATATTTGGAAAATAGAAGCCTTGATAGAGTGCTGTTTGGTATTGCCAAACTTCTGTCAAAATAAAAGGTTTAACTTCAGAATTATGGAATGGCTGATAATGGTATTTTCCTATGCAGGTTCAAGGATTAGTATTAGGTTAGAATGGGACAAGAGGGCTACTATTTGCTTGGGTACCGCTCAAGGTCTTGCATATCTACATGAAGAACTAGTGCCACATATAGTGCACAGGGACATAAAAGCTAGTAATATTCTTCTTGACAAGGATTATACACCAAAAATTGGAGATTTTGGGCTTGCCAAACTTTTCCCAGATAACATCACTCATATCAGCACAAAGATAGCAGGAACAACGTACGTCCTCTGAAACTGTAGTTGAATCTCTATATTCTGAAAAAGGGACATTTTCTAGCTTCATTGTGTTTTAGGATGTATTAATAGTTAAAGGTACCATGAGATGCTGTAATTGTATTTAAAACAAGGAGTTGGAAACATACCAAAAAGAAAAAGGAAAAACATGGAGTGGGAAATAATGTCTGGAAATGAACACAATGAAGTAAAAAAGTAAAATTGAAGCTTTGACAGGTGACAAGTTCATATAACTATAGTCCCCTATCGTTCTTCTCTTTTTTGGTTTGTCATTGTCACTTGTTGTGATGACTGTTTTATCTTGGGTGAAGAATCCACATATATGTGCTTCCTGAGAACTTAAGTCTATGAAACACCTCGATAGATAGAATCAAAATCAGAAAAAGAACTAAGTTGTTTAGGTCCGTAAGCACTATTTGCCCTTACTATGCCTAATGATGAGTCTTCCGAGTGAATAAGCCTGAATGGGAGCATTTGCAACAGGATATGAATATAGTAGACTAATTATTTCTTTTCCACATTATCATTTGTAATAGTATATGAATATATGAATTTGAAAATAATAGTAATTTTTTTCCCGTATTCATTACTGCTATGTGCTATGCACCTGTGTACTGTTAGTGATTAACAAAAGAACCAGACAACTAGTTGACCAAAATTTGTCTAAATATAGTCATGATCATTGGAGCCAGGATATTGGTTCTATTTACAACTATATTCAGGCGTTGATGCCACTAAATTGGGCATAAAATAATTAGTCATGCTTGCATATAAGCACAATGAATGCATCTTATATTTCTTTTCTTCTTCAAAGTTCATGGTGTTTTGCGTTTTACCTTCAACGGTGCTCAACTATCAAAAGACTATGTTAGGACTCGCCACTTACTGAGAACTTGCTTGTTTCCATACTCCTGTATGCATATTTGTCAGATAGTATAAATAGCAGATTCAAAAGGACCAGCTTTAAATTATTGAAATTCTTGAATCTGTAATACCAAGCACCCTCCAAAAGATTTGCTGGAGGCAAGCGTCTAACTTACAAACTTTTTCTCTCTTCTAAGCAGTGGCTATCTGGCACCTGAATATGTATTAGCCGGACAATTAACGATGAAGGCTGATGTTTACAGTTTTGGGGTCCTAATACTGGAAGCAGTAAGTGGTAAGAGCAGCAGCAGCAGTTTTTGGAGAGGCGATAAGAACTCACTTGTTGAATGGGTGGGTCAGATTTTTTGAAGTTCCCTTAACTTCTTTTTGATACTACATTTGTTTCCTGGTGTAGCATCAACAATGTGTGTTGCATAATTCAACTTGTGTTTTAAACGAATAATCACATATTCTAGTTCATGTTATTGAATCTCTGAACAATGCAATTTCTCGGTTACCCTTTCTCCTCCATATCATGTGATCAAAATGACAACAGAACAATCTTATTGAATCAGGCTTGGCGGCTCTATCAAGAGGAAAAGCTGTTGGAGTTGGTCGATGAAGAACTAGACTATTTCCCCGAAAAAGAAGTTGTCAGGTACATCAAGACAGCTCTCTTTTGCACACAAGCTAATGCAAACAGAAGACCAATGATGAGCCAGGTTATTGAGATGCTTTCAAGAAATATCCAGCTAAATGAGAAAGAACTTACACCACCTGGTTTCTTCGAAGATTCTGATGACAACACGCGATCAAAATTGAAGTTGTCTGAATGCAATACTAGTCAACAAAGTTCTGTACCCATCACAATCACTCAGGTGACACCTAGATAATCATCCTTGGTGACTGGCACTTGAATCATTCTTCCTGGTAGATTGTTTTGCAGCTTTAGGTGATGTTTGCTTGAGATTTTTCTAGGATTGAGTTTGCAAACTTGTTTATTTTGGATTTGTCACAGAAAAGGTTTTCTAAGAAGTCAAAATCTAGTTTTTCTAGTTGTTGAAATATTTGGAAAACTGAGTCTGAAATCTTCACAGAAAAGTTAAATCTTTTTGCAAATGTAATTCAGATAATTTTTCACATGAATCAAACGTCGAGTCAGCAAACTCAAATTTAGAAAATTTCAAACGAATGCCATGTAAGTTTTCAGAAAATCTGACATTATAGAAGAATTAGTAATATAGAAAGACATTGTAAAAGTTACTTGACGAAATTCCAGCAATTCATGTGTGTTATTTTTGCATGACCATGGTCCTATCTTTTTACCTTATTATTTTCTTTTCTGACAGGTACCATTGGAAACTTATTGAACCGACAACTTATACTATATAGTTTTTGATGTTTTATTTTGTCGATTGAGAGCGGCCCTTAACTACATATGCATCCGATGATATATGTATTATCTATTTCACAAATAATACAAAAGAAGCAGATTTTTCAATGCGAGATTCGGTTTTTACCCCACGGAGCGATAACTTGCTTATTTAGCGCTTGCGCTAAAGATCTAATCAGAGCAAAACTTGGATTTAAAAGGGTCATTCCATGGAGTGTATAAGAATAATATTAAATAGAGTATATTAATAATACTTGCAATTGCAATTCATGTAGTAGTTATTTTCTATACATTGTTTATTTTGATGCATTAAAAATAGCATGAATTGTATAAGAAATTTTTTGTAAAGGTACCCTCCACAATTATGGTGGAAAAAATGTAAAAAGTATTTTGAGGTGCAATTGGGTCTTCAATCATGCTAATGCATGCATTAAAATCATTGCATTACTAATATTCAAAAATTCATGATATTAGTAATACACACCTTAATATACAATAGAGTGGATAACTAATATAAGCACAGCATGAAGTATACCTAACAAAATAGTGTATGCCTTATTTTTTCTACTACGCTGTACAAAATGACCTCGAATGATTAATTGAGGACATAGTTGCGCTACATATTCTATGTTAATTTAGTTGACCTTAATACGCTTTGGGTATTATCTCTTTGTTTTTTATTTTTTTCCGATCAACTTGATATATTTTTATGTCTAATGTAACAATTTATTGATTAAACCAATAAATTAGAATAATCACAATCCAAATGCTAACAAGTTATAATAAACATATAGATGGGATAAGCTAACTTTCTGAAACTGAACCGTATACTTCACCTTTCAGAAGCAAGCCTCCCTATATGAATGATAGCTTACACTTTATCAAGCAATTTAATTTTAGCAGTTACAAATTAAGGTGAGAATAACTATAGTTGGTTGATAAATATGAATGAAAGGCATATCTTGAAAGTTTTGGTGTATATAGATTTTTTTTCTCTAGATATGCTCAATTTATGGATGACATAATTGAATGATTTGAGAAGACGATTTGACATGATGTTAACAAGTGAAAGAATAGTAACTCAAGTAATTCAAACAAGAAATATAAGATTCCTGTAAACAAAGAAAATAGTGAATTCACCTCCAAATAAAGTAAAACCTAAATAGTACAATAAACAAACTCAGACATTCAATGCAACAAAATGCAGCTATTGTTTGTCACGAACCAATAGAATAGTAGTAGAATGGCACAGAATATAGTAAGTGATGCAAAATTCATACAGAAAAAGAGTATTATGTAAGAGGATAACGCATTACAACATCAAAGACTAATGAAATTAAGCCAAAACCGCTCATTCCGCAGCAGCAGGTTCTTCTGATGTCTGAGTAACTTTGGCATCACTGGGAGGTGCATCTGAAGTTCCATTTGGTTCAGCATCTTTAGCATTCTTGGCGTCTTTTCCATCCTTCCCAGCTTTGGCATCCTTGTTGTCTTTTCCATCCTTACCAACTTTGGCGTCCTTGGCAGGAGCAGGAGGGGGTGGTATCATGTGGGGTGGTGGGGTGTGCTTAAGCTTCAGCAGTATGTGGCGCATCCTTGAAAGATCAGTAGGTTTCCCAGGTTTAGGCCCTTGGATGACTGTGACAGTTGGCTTCTTCTCTTGATCCTTTTTCCTTCCCTTCTTCTCAATGCTGGGCACCTCCTTGGGAATCAGCTCCGCTATGGCTTTCCAATATTGCTTGTCAGCTTCTTTGTGGAACTTTTCTTGACTAGTCAAGTACAACTGTCATGGGGGAGGGGAGGAGATAACTTATCAAAGTTAGAGATTAAGAAAAGCTAGAAAATGCAAGAGTAGGGAGGATCAAATATAACTCAAGTTTGTAAAAGACTGATTAATCAAAAGTAACTCCCTAAAGCTTCACCTTTTCTTTCTCGCGGTTAGTGGTCTTGTTGGTCTCAATATTGAGATTTCTTTTCTCATAGAATGCTTTCTTATATTCTTCACCTTCCTCAATAATTTGGCTTCTGATTTCCTTTTCTCTCTTCTCCTTCTCCTCAAGACGGATAGCATTTTGCCTGCATCCCCAAAACGGGAAACAAACAAAACAGAATTTAACAACACGCACCTCCAAAATTACTTGTCATGGCATACGTATATGAACCACAATAATTGTTAGACTCGTGTGGCACCCTACATGTATATGACGGCAAAGTATTCGTCATTTCAACTTCTAGAGTTCAAAAAAATCTGGCCAAAAAAGAGCCAGCCGCTGCTATAATGAGATCCGTTTTATTTTCTTCTTATTTTGTCTGAGAAAAGAAAAAAGACTCATTGTCTAGACAGATAGAATTCCCTCAAGGAAATACTCCTCTCTAGCGACAAAGTAGTTTTTTGTTGTTCAACACCTCACCTCGTAATACGAAGTCGCCCATTCCTTTCCCCAAACCCAACCCTCAGAATTATTACATTTGCAATTGCCTTCCGCTGTTATTAAAGGTGATTAGTAAAATTGTCAAATCTAATGGGTCTCTACATGGAAGACACAATAAAGCTTGTACTATGATGAAGGGACAAATAAGGAAAACATAAAAAAAGCATAAAGTATCTACAAACACTAAGAAAACTCTATCAATGAGGAAAACAAAAAGCAGATCAAATTCAGAACTCTTTAATTTTTCCGATTGAGATGCAAAGATGTTTTAGTTTTCTAATTCAGATCTTATAACTGGTTTTACTGTACTAAATTTCTAGTTTCTTACTTTTAATAACTCAAAAGTCTTTCATAATATTTGCTTAACAATTACCAAGTTACTTTGCTGACTTATGTATTTGCTTAGTGTCTCCCTCTTCAAAACAAAGCTCATAGGAGACGAGGCTGTGTCTTAGAGCCTTGGTGACTTCAATGATACATTGTCTAAACAAGACAAAGAGCCCAACTGGTAGTGCTAGCACAATCATTCCTAAGTAAATCTTTAACCACAATACACCGGGGTGTGTTTGGATTGGCTTGTTTAAATGGCTTATAAGTTAAAAGCCAAAACCATAAGCGGGGGCACCTCCAACTTTTGATTTGTCTTTTTGGTTACTTTTCAGCTTTGAAAAAGTACTTTATAAGCACTTTTTGTATCACCCAATAAATTCCAAAACAAAAAAAGAGCTTAAAAGCCAAAAAACCACTACCCTTCAGGGTGGCCAGTGGTTTGGGCTTGGAACTTCCAAGTTGGAATTCTCAAGTTCGAAACTCCTCGCCAGCGAAAGCAAGTGATTTGCCTTCTGGGTCGAGCTCAACCCGCCGGGCCTGCATAGTGCAGGTTACCTCTCCTATGTGGTGTGTGAGTTGTTGCATAGTAGCGGGGATTTACCCTGTGCACACCCAAAAAGTAGCGGCTGCGAGTTTCCCATCTATCACGGTAAAGATGAATTGATGTGGACTAGGAATAAGAGACTGGTTTTAATCGTGTCAATAGTATCAATGGAATGCTATGCATCACCCACGTCAGCCCCACCTCTTAACCCCTAATTCCATTTTGCCAAATCCATCAACCCAATTCCAAAAAATGGTGAATGGCAAGGAAAAAGGAGTTGTATATAACCAATTACGCTCGATAAAGAATAAACCACTAGGGATGCAAATGGCTGGGCGGGGTGCGGTTTGACCCGTTAAGAATTTGACATGCTTGCCCTATTTAGAAATTCTCCAAAATTCTGTGCCACTTGCTCTACGATGCCTTGTCCCATTTCACTATTAGACTCTTTTTCTTTCCTTTTCTGTTTTTTCAGTATTCTATTTAATATTTTTAACCAAAAAATCTGTTGGTATTTTAAAACACAAAGGATCTGTACTAGTGCATACTATTGAATTTTCTTATAACTAAAAACATAAACGATGAGGATTGTGTTACTGTTTGTGATGTCCCATCAGTGAAAGTTAGCACTGACACGATTTCTGCTAAAATAAATACTTTTTCAATCACCGTGTTTGATTAACTTTCATTGCTTCTTTATGATCTAAAAACATTGCAAGAGCAAAACCTAATAGAGAAATTAATTTGATAAATGATCCGTATTTCATTAGTCATAACATTAATTTGTTGATGAAAATGATTCAATTATGTTTATGCATCACATAAATAGATTTAAATGATACTAAATCTTGTGCCATAATCACACCAGCAGTGTTGTCAAAATCAAAAACCACTTTTTGTTCTAAGATCTGGAGGGGCTTTAGGCGCAAATAAAGGTTGCGCTTTAGTGAAAAAAGCCACAAAGAAATTGAATTTTTTCCCGATGTAAAATATCAATTGTTTAGTAATGTCTATTTAGAAGAGGCTCATTGCAAGGAAAAATATGCCTTGGAAACTTGTTGATGACTCTGAAGCGCACCCTAAGCGAGGCGAATCACTCAACACATTTTCAGCCTCACTTCAGGACTTAGCATACTTTTGACAACACTACACACCCTTACCAATTTGCCACCTCAAATCCACAATGAGGAAATTCAGATCTGAACGAGACTCAAACTTTTAACAGTATGCCATCTAATTTATTTGTTAACGTTGTACAATTATGTCTCAGAAAACTACCAACAAAGCTCTTATGAAAGAATGGGCCAAAAGGCCCAAAACATAGGTTGCCCTTGCTTCAGACCCATTTAAAGTTTTAAAAATTTAAGCTTCGACCCAACCTGCCCCGTTAGACCTTTGCCCTGCCCTGTACTACCCCATCTTTGCCATTATCCATTGCCATCCCTATAAGAAACAGAAGCATGGCATGATATTTCGTAAATTTTCAAGAATATGCTATTTTATAGCACTTAGAAAATAAAATAAATTCATCAATTATTGATGAGATTCAACCTCTAATCCTGAACTCTATATCATCTCATCCAAGAACCAATCAAATTCGCCTCTAATTTTCTCTTACACATACAACTCCTTCAATCAAATAAGTTAATCTTTCACAATCCAGAAAGTCTAGAAAATATTAGTGGTGAACTCAAGTAATGAAATAGTTGTGCACTTCGGACAACTTCTAAGAGTGGCAACAATGGGGAAAGAGAAAA
Organism: Solanum medicagineum; assembly: GCA_026153255.1. Lineage (NCBI taxonomy): Eukaryota > Viridiplantae > Streptophyta > Magnoliopsida > Solanales > Solanaceae > Solanum > Solanum medicagineum. The sequence goes on from JAPFFP010000046.1 coordinate 15,647,802, forward strand.
CCATGAAAATGCTCAATCCTTCTAACTTCTAAGAGAGAACAATTCGTAAAGACATGTGAAGACATTTAAACATCTTCCTAGCTTACATGTATCTCAATTGAAACATTTTAAAGCTTTTTTTCCCTATGCAGGACAATCCAAGAACCGATACAAGAACAATTAGTCTAGCTCTAACAATACCTAATTAGTTGTACTCAAAAAACATTATGAGTGTCTCGACACAAGCTTTACTTAATTTTAGCACTTAGAAGCTAATTTACTGTGGGGAACCCCCTAGTAAAAGCTTACTATTTTATCCCGTGGCACAAATCAGTAGTTTTGGCACCTATTAATGCAATAGAAAGTTGATACCAATAACACGAATTGATCTCAAAATATCCATCACCTAGCAATGAATTGCTCCAAAAGTAAGACCTACAGGCTACTTCAGGAATTGATCTCAATATATCCGTCACCTAGCAATGAATTGCTCCAAAAGGTAAGACCTATAGGCTACTACATTCAAATCTTCTTTTTTTCACTCTTTTTTCTCTGCCGAGAGATCATAGTGATGAGCGTCTTACATCATTGGAACTCCCAAAATTGAGCGCAAAGACAAACTAACAGATCTATTAGTTAACAGCAATAGATCTGCAAATTTAACCATAAAAATCAGAAGTTCCAGAATTAAAATTACAATATGCAAAAATAGTTCACTCTAGAGCTTAGGAACTTTGAAATAAAACTGATCTCATCGATGATCTGCCATTTACAGTAACTAACAATAAGGAATGGATCTCTCAATTTTAGTTAAAATCTTAACGAACAGCATAACTTCAATATGTTTTCTTTTTGGTAATATAGTAAATCAAAATAAATTCACAAAAAAAGGAATGAAGTAGAACATACCTTCGCCATTCACGGAGTGCAAAACCTTCCTCACGCATTTCATTCGGAGGGGGAAGAACGGGTCCATCGGAACTGAAAATTCCCTCAGTATCTTCACCTAGATCGTAGGGCTTACCATTCCCATTCGAGATCGGAGCTCCAGAAGTTCCAAATGAATCGGTTTGGTTAGCAAACGAATCTGACCCGTACCCGTAGGGATCGGGGCTATCGACGGTATGAGATACGTGTTCCACCGTCACTTCCTCATATTCTCCACCGAATCCTCCAGAGCCGTGAAACGGCGGCGTATCGGCGTTGGAGAAGGCGGAGTAAGATCCGTCGTAGTCTCCGTCGTCGAACGGAGTTGATGCCGCCGGTGCTGGTGCCGGTGCCTCACCGTCCATACTGAACGCATCAAATGAAGCCATTTCCCTTCTTCTCTCTTCTTTCTCTCTCTACAGTCTGCAAAATCTCTTGGAATTTCCCTTCTCTATATAGCGCACACATATGTGAGAATCTCTGTATGTATATATTTGTGTTTTTGTTTTCTACTGTTTTTCTTTTTTCTTCGTTTTTGGTCAAAAATAGATTTTTTTTTCACTAGGTAAATTATTATTACTAGAAATAATTTAAATGTTGTCAACTTTAAGTAATTAAGTAATAGTTGGAGAGACATTTTGTTGACAAGAGAAGATTTTGTTTCTGGTTATATATTTTTTACTTAAAAAGTAGGATAATTTTTTGATAGATATACGATTTTATATATTGACTTAAAATATAGAATAATTTTTTGATAAATATGCTTTTTGTTCAATTTTGTATTACCTCGAATTGAAAGGGAAAAGAGAAAAGGATCAAAATTATTCTTTATCTTTGAGTTAAAAATTAAAGTAGTCCTTGTCTTTTAACATGGGGCACTAATAATCCTCCATGTTTCAAAAATTTATACACTTTTGATATGCTAAAAAATTTTCATCCAATTTTTAACGCCTATTGTTTGAGATGTGGAAATAGATAGAAAATACTTCTCGACTTTGTGCTTAACTTCTCGAAAGGAATCCTGTACATGTCTTGATATCAACGAAGAATTGAATCAAAGTGTTGTAGAAAATAAGAGTTGAATTTTGTAAGCTTTCAAATGCATGAAGTCCGATGAGTCTCCTTCAATTGTTTGCTAGTTTTGGATTTCCATAAAAATTGGAGCAATTTTTGCTCAATAAGGAATTATAAAATGCACCAATTACTTTTAATACATCATGTCAAGCTGTTGTCCTTTGATGGAAGGACGTGTGTGCAGATAATGGAGACATCATTGTGCATAATAGCCTCCCAATTAAATTCAATTAGGAATTCTAGTTAGTGTGTTATCAAGAGCACAATGGATAATCATCCTAATCTAAAAAAAAAAAAAATTCTTCAAAAGCAAGGAGATGCAATTAAATAAATTTTACTTCTTCAAATATGAGCCTTTTTAGATTGATTTTGTTTGCCTCATAAAGGTGAATTAAGTTATGAATTATGGAATATGGCTACTCTAGGATGTCTAAGGGGAGAAGAAGGGGAGCTTTGATTGGCAATGGTGAAAAAGTTTCCCAAGTGAAAGAGAAGCTCCGTTAAAAATTGGATGGAAATTTTCAAGCATATCAAAAGTGCACTCATTCTTGAAACATGGAAGACTATTAGTGTTCCGTGTTAAAAGACAAGGACTACTTTAATTCTTAACTCAAAAATAAGTAATAGTTTTGATCCTTTTCTCAAAGGGAAAGACTAAAAAAAAATAAAAGAATAGTTAACTTTGCATTGGAACGAGATTAAGATAATAACAAAAGTCATATTTCTCTAATATATAGGTGTATATGTAAGTCAAAGTCGAACAAACTATAATTATTGATTTACTGTACGATAAAAATCAAAGTCTAACTTAATAAATTAATGAGGTATGGTAAGTTGTTAACTATATAGATAATAGATAATATATTTAAAAATTGAAATTTAATTGGTATAATAAGGATTAACGAAAAAGACTTATAAATTATAATGATTTGGCTTTGGAAAAAGTTTCTAGAAAAACTAAGCGTAAGTGGAATACAATTAGGAAAGACGTCCTTTACCTTAATTCAAATTAATCCAATACAATAAATTACAAAAATATTTTCGAAACCAATTATGTCATGGATGACAATTAAAAAGTTTTTCTATTCCTTTTAGAATAATGACTTTTTCTATTCTATATAAGACCTCACATGCCAAGCTAAAACAAAAAACATTCTACGTTAGCAAATTGGCTCATTACTTAATACACCTTTTATATCATTAAACTTTTGTCAAGATTTTTTTGGTGAACAAAAATGGAGGAGAAATCAAATACGAAGGATGTAACAAAAATGGATGACTCTACAAAAATATTCAAGTACGTTCAAACGTTACAATTTTTTTTACTTATATTAGCTATCGCATTCGGTGTCACTCTAGCTTTTCGCGAGTTCTATGTTGATCAGGAGGATACTACTACGTTGCTTGATCCCAAGTTTCAACTCGAGGCTGTGTCGCCCTCTTCATTTTCTATATTAACGCGTTACATTCATCTTTTAATTTTGCACAACCCAGACAATTGGAATATCACTTTCTTATTTCAAAATCCTAACAAGAATCATCATTTCTATTACAATGATTTCAAGGCTAACATATCCTATACCAACACTGTTCTTTGGAGTGTCAATGTGTTTAATAAATTCCATCAAGATGCAAAAGCTCAAACCTTGATTGATTCAACGTTTACAGCTTTGCCTGAGGCATATGCATACTGGATTGGTACATCTATTGCTGGTGATTTAGCTTCTAATCAGGTCACAAGATTTTCAATTAGTCTAAATGGAAAGATTCAGATAAGTGATCGTAAATCACCATCTCAAATAAGTTGTAGAGAACTTCATGTGTCTTGTGGAGGTTTACGATTTGAGACTTTGAAGAACATCCAAATTAGAGAATTGACAGTTGATTCAAAAGCTTGTGTGGTTACATCTCAAGATTCAACATGTTGATTATTGTATAGGGATATGATTTCAGGTTTGTCTTAAAGTTCTGTTTTGTAGAGAAGTTTATGAAAAATATATATTAGCAAATATTGTTCTGTTCTTTTCCTTGCTTTTTATTATTTTTATTATATACAATTATAATATATGGACAATAATATATATTAGCGCGCACATATATGTGAATGTGAAAATCTCTATATGTATATTTGTGTATTTGTTTCTGCTGTTTTTCTTTTTCTTCGTTTTTTGTCAAAAAATAGATTTTCTTTTTCACTACAGGATAAATTATTACTAGAAGAAAATAATTTAGATGTTGTCAACTTTAAGTAATAGTTGGATAGACATTCTGTTGACTAGAGAAGATTTTGTTTGTGGGTATATATTTTTTACTTAAAACATAGGATAATTTTTTTACTTAAAATATAGAATAATCTTTTGATAAATATATGCATTTTGTTCGATTTTGCAGTGCCTCGAATTGAAAGGGAAAGATCAAAAGAAAAGGATGTTAACTTTGCGCTGGAACATACATCTGTTATGATATAGAAATCAAATGTTAAAAATATTTTTAAAAAATTTATTTCGTAAATTTTCATACATTATATTATGATAAATTTTAGTACTTGTAATTTATTT
>JAPFFP010000046.1:15657020-15668252 GCA_026153255.1 Solanum medicagineum
TATGAGAATCACTATTTTGCAAACAAAGTTATAAACCAAATGATCTCCACCAACAATCCACCAATATACGAACTTGATATTTAGCAAAGAATGCTTTCCAGAAACTTCAATATCAGATTAAACATTAATTGTTTTTTTAACCTACAAGAGAAAGAACCGAATGCAAAGTTGTTCTTTTGTTGCAGGATAAGAAAAGTGAAGTTACCTTAAGATCCTGCTACAAAACATTGACACTAGAAATGTACCAGAACAGTTGGCAATGGAGAATATTAGTTAAGTGGTACAGACACCAGAATGTTCTTTAGTTGGCAGGGCATGGATGTTTGCTTGACACAGGACAAGTTGCAAAAAAGGGGGCTATAGTCATCGTCAACAGATGCTATCTATGGGAGAGAGTTTTCAAGATCTATGTTTCAGAAATGTTTTCAAGGTTAAATGGACAATGCCAAGATCGACCTAGGAGCTATTTAGAAGCTGAAGATAGAGGGGTTTCAAGGGATCAAGGCCTAACTCCCTCCCAACCACAATGATGGCCTTCAATATACAAAGGAGGAAAAAGAGGAGGCTTGAGATTAGGGGTTCGAGAGTAAGAAGAGAAAAGAGGATATAGAAAAACAATACATGCTTATATTCTATGGACAATATGGAAAGAAAGGAAAGCAGATTTAGGAGAACAGAGCAGAAGCCATCAGCAAATTAAAGTTCAAGAGTGTATGTTACTAGCATACTGGAATATTTGAAAAAAATACAGAAAACATGCTAACGGGAGACTACCTCTTGAACTTTTGTTATACACATTCAATCTTTATCTTAGTGCTGTACAAAATTAATAAAATCTTTTCTCTAGTGGTTATTAGAGAGAGAGAACTAAATGGAAGGGATAACAGATGCCATAGATCCATCCCCGGAAAGAAGCAAAAGGTTGCAATTATTTCAAAATAATAAATTGTATATTGCCTCTAAGTCATGAGTCAGAAAAGATGTAAAGAGTTCCTAATATCACAATAGGCATGTTTCGATTCATCAGCAATAGCAAAGAAGAAAGGGAAGTAAATTCGCAACCTGGGCGTATATTTCACTTTTCTGGCCCGGATTAACATGAGGCTGAGTTTGGAATGCCAAACCAAGCCTTTCCATTGCGCACTGAAAGAATCAAAATAATCAGTGGCACAACCCAAGACCTCAAAGGAAAACCGAGGAAAATAAGGTACACTATCACAGCAAGCTTATAAAATCTTACTAGTTCTCTTAGGGCGCCAACTGAACCCACTGACTTCTTAAAAACGTCAAGCCTTGGATCCAAGACTCGGGGAGGCTCAGATGCAAAAGAATGTAAGACACGATCCTCCTTCGGATATGATTGATACCCAAAAGGACTCATGTTGTCAACAAACCCATTATCACTTGCATTTGGAAACCTAAATCCATCACCCCGTGTGGAACTGGAATCAGGTTTGAGACGTGACAAGTATTTGTCTGTAGAAGCAACATGAAAATGTCAAAATCATCAAACTTATTTGGCAACATAACATCTGACCACGATGAACATCTAAATTCATGGATATTGCATATGGCTTGCCAATAAGAAAATATTCATCTGATTTGCACCAAGCACACTATATAAGACTAGTTGGGAGTTTATTCAGCAAGAGCAAAAATAATTATCGCCCATCCTCTCAGCCACAGTATCTTGAGGCTAAGTTATATCTATATACCAAATTAGGCCACAATTAGATACCTATAATCTATCTAAAGAGTTCCTTAGCACAGGGATTAAACAGTTGGCATCAACATTAAAATGTCCTTAAGAGTTCGAAATGAAGTAATGTGATCATTAGCTATTCTGCCCAAAAAAATACATTCTCCTCTTTCTGAACCCTCTTCCAGGAAAGGACAGGTCAACAAAAACCACACACTATTTCTACAATATCCTTGCGAAGCATTATGCACACAACTAAAAGGATGACTCCTGGAAAGAAGGAAAAAGTAGCATCTATGCAAAATACGGCAAAACCTCCTTTATTATTATTATTTTGGTTAGGAGGGGGAGATGATGTGAGGCCCATTTACAAGTGATAAAGGCCAATACCAGCACATATATATAAAGTACATTTGCTGACATTAGAATAACAACCCAACAAACAACTTTTTTTTTTTTGGATAAGGACAACCCAATGTAGAACTAAGTAGCAGGAAAATTCAACTTCACAAAAGCATGAAAGCCTTTTAGCTCGACCCTAATAACTCCCCCAAGAGCTTTTCAAACTTACTCTCGAAGTTCAAATAATTTTCCCAATAGTCGAAACAAAAATCACCACTGCAAGATGTCACAGTTAAGTAGTATCATTTACTGAGAAATACTTTAGACAAACTCAAATTCAGCATAAAATGATAATTCCTATCCTCTTAATGACTGAACAGGGAAATTCATAATTCCAAGTGCTGACAGCTTCAGTTTAGAACTCTACTCTATCACCAGGTTCGCTCAAAGAACACTCTATAACCATAGAAGTACATATTGGTTAGCTAATACAAATGACGGAATCTAATCACAGTAAAGCCAACTATTGAAAAGTCAAATCATTTCCTACTGTCAATTATGAAACAACACAACACAACTTACCGGCCAGATTCATAAGAGATTCCTCAGCAGCCTGTCGTTGCGCTTCCCTTCTAGTCCGGCCAATTCCTTCTCCAATTTTTTCTCCTGCAAACAACACCTATACAAGCAATACAAGCTATGAGATTCAGTAAGATGGTTAGACCTCGGTAAAAAAGATCACAGAAAATCAGATAGGAAGCTTCTTCAACAATACTGATGGCAAGAAATTGCAAACACATTGTTGACATTCATGCTACTGAAACATAGCTTGACAGAGCTCACAGGCAAGACAGAAACAAAGTCCATAAGACTTGCAGATTGTGGTACATGCTTCATTAAGTAAAGGTGAGACATAAGGCTCATAGGAATAGTAGAATTAGGATGCATGTGCTCAACATACCTCCAAGGAGAACTGCAGGTCTGGACTTGAAAGAAAACCTGATTTGAATTCGACCTGCATGTATTTGCCATAAGCATTCATAAACCTCACAAAGAGAAGGGAGGCAGACTTTATGTAACTGCTGCCTGATGACTGGACATACGGGAATTAGTACCTTCGCTCCACACTTGAATGCAATATCTTGTAAAGCTCCAGCAGGTGTTTCTAGATACGGATCATAATGTCCAGATTCAACGTCAAGAAACCTATTGCTAGAAGATGACCGACCCAATGGGACTTCCTCACCTGTGAAACTAGAACTTGTTAACATCATTTCTGAATAGAGATTTAGCTTGTCATATTTTTCGTCCACTGACATCACATAGTTTCATCAAAAAAACTGTTATCTGCTTCTTCTTTCTTCAAGTGTCATATGTTGTTTTATAAGAAAACAAAGTGCAGTTATTTAGCTTGTATCATTAAAAAAAAAAACTCTTACTTAGATCAACACAGATATATTATGTTCATCACCTATTCATGGACATGTAGAATTTCAAGCCTCAGAAACCTAAACATTGTAAGGATTTCATACAACTGACCCAACTTGTTTGGGATTGAGACATAGTTACTTTTTATATAACTGTGGCATCAGGGCCAACTAGTGCCCATCACGACTAATTCCTGGGGTACCTGCTAATTCCCACCATCACAGGGACCGGGAAACGGTGTCCGCCAAGGGTTGGATAAGGTATTGTTGCTGTATAAACCTAAGCAGAAAAATAAATGAAAAAATGCACTCCTAAAACCAAATCACATTTCCCTTTTTCATAATAAAAGAAAAAAGCTGGGAGGAGGCTGAGGCTAAACCAAAACACGCAGCATGAGCCCATACTGCTTAGTTTTGTTTCTCTGTATGTGTAACTCCACTAAAATTATAATCTATAGAGTAGCCACCCATTTGTCCTATTTTCAGCAATTTTCACTTCTGAGTTCTGAGAAGGGTTATTGAATAACAGCATCTATTACTGCAAATTTCCAGTACTTGACAAGCTTTCAGATATCAACTTAAAGGGAAAGTGAAAACAAAGAAACAAGTCTTGGTCCAACATATATACCAATCAGAAGTTTTCTAAGTTAAAGAGTCAAAATACTTAAAAAAGTTTTACATGACAGTTCTCGAAAGCATAGTTCATGACTGTACCTGGCGGACGAAAGCTAGGTTGTGATTGGGAAAATCTAATCCTGTCATCCCGAGGGATTACCTGGAAGAAAAACGGGAAGAAACCACAAAACAGTTCTGCCATAAGTACCTCATGATAAAGGAATTTCCAAAGCTATGGGCATTGACAAATAGATAATTCACCTCTTTTGGCAGCCTCTGGTTCTCAAAGAGAACCCTATCAGGCGGCATAGAAGTTTCCATTTTGGGAAGAAATGGTGGATGAGGAGGCCGATGTTTGTTAATATGCATAGACTCTGAATTTAAAGGAAATTCCTTGGGAGGCAATGCTCGATTAAGTTGCCTAGGGCTCATCTCTTCCTCAACTGGAAACCAACCATGTGGCTGCACCCGTGGTGGCACAGATACTTGTAATGGAGTCCCCATAGGAAACTTCGGTTCACTGGATACTTGATCTCTCGTGTCTTGACCATGCTGCAATATAAGTAATCTCCTCCTTGTATCAGGATCTAATTCAGATTCTGGTACCTCACCCTCTTCCCTGGCAGGAGAACTTTGCAAGCTTGTGTCCTGAGGACTTATTTGAGTCACTGATGATTTAAGTACAGAAGTCACTTGAGAGAGATGCTGAGCAGGAAATGGCACCACAGGACCTTGAATGGTTGGTTGTGAAATAACAGGTGGGACAGGATACTGGAGAGCTGGCGCAAGTCTTGGATCCAAATTTGTCATTTGAGAAGGAACACTCGTCGAAGCCAACATTGCTTCCTGAAAGGTCAAGAAAACTAAATATTATGCTACAGCATTTGTCAGGAGACAGGAGTTCCCTACACGCTAGAAGCAATGAACTGTACAGAGGAATGAATTATCCACAGAGAGCAGAATAACCACATCCAGCACTTTGGAACCTCATGAAAAGTGTAGATACACATACCCAAACCGAGTACAAGACCCAAACATAACAATATTGTACCTTTAGTCTCCTTTCGACCTCACTATCAGCCATTCCATCAAATCCTAGTGAATCTTTATTCCCGTTTACAGCTGAAGGATCATCCTGACCAGCAAATAATAGTTTCTCTCATAAATGTTCATAATTTTTTTGTTAGTAGGCACAAAATTGTATCATCCATATAGTGGAGATAATCACAAAAAGCTAAGATCTGTCATTAAAGGTAAATAGAAACTTTTAGATATCATTCTCACCAACCTCCGAAATCAAATAGTTACTAACATCGGGAGCAGGAGGAACTTGCTTAATATCATCTTCATAAGCAACTTCAGATATTCGCTGTAATAGGCCTTCATCAAATTCTCTGCACAAAGTCAGACCCAAGTAAGTAAAACTAATTTAGCTAGAATCAGATAAAAATAACTATCCCCAAGAGACGACCAAATCTAAATAAAATCAGATAAAAGTAAGTTGAACAACGAAGATATTGGCACCAGGTAATCTACTAAAATCTTACTTGAAAAAACCACCTCTGACATTGCAGGCTACATTTCTGGCAACACAAAGGACGGGAACAGAATTGTTGCCCTACAGTAAAATTATCCAAGTGCTTCGGGATGTTAACACATAATAGAGATCAACATCTCACAAAAATACTAAGAGTAGGCAGTACATACTTCAGCTTGAGGGGCAAAATATGGAGCAAATGCAGGAACAACGTGCACTCGCGGTTGATCCTTCTCATCCCACACTTTCAAGCGATCATCAATCACCAATGCCATCTTAGGATGACAATTCCCATCTTGGAATACATTGAACAAAGATTTCCGCAAGCCTGAAACATAATCACAGAAAGTCAGTGATTAGAGAGAAAAAGAACGATGGCACTAGTGAAAGTTTGGTAGTTCAGAAACTTGCCAGACTTGACACAGACAATACGATCCAAGAGTTCTTTTGAGTTAATCAAGTTTGAATCTGGATCAAGAAGGCGCCACATTTCTAAAGCATAATCTCTTTCAGCCATTGTGCACACATAAACTTCAAAGCGCTTCCGACCCTTTGCAGTCAGATAGCTTCGGAGATCCTCCCATGCAGGTCTCAGTCTCACAAGAACACTAGTATCACGGATCTGCCATGGGAAGAATATGTGATGCATCCACCCAAAAAAGGGAAGATAAAACTTCAGACCATAAAAACACTTCAATGCAAAAGAAAAAGGGGAGGAAGAAGCGGACAGCCCCATCGCAATGGAAAAGGTAGGACTACAAATGACTTAAATTCCTCATCTAGTAGTCAACTAGTCATCAGTGGACCATAGATGACACGATTAACAAAAGAAGGATAACATGATATAAATGATACAACACAAAATACACATACCATTGGATTAATACGTGTAAGAATAATGTTTCTGTCTTGCAACCTAATCAGGGGTCTGACAATAGGCTGGTGATTATCAGACAACGCAGGGAAAATCTCAGACTGAGATTTGATCACCTTTCCATTCTCAAGAACCTGATCATTGTCAGCATACTGCTTTAAAATAATTTTATCCTCCTGATATCGCTTGACCTCAGCCAGCATAACAGAGGCACGTAGCGGATCTGACTCTAAATTTATTTTCCTCTGCAAGGCCTCTATTCTATCCTCAAATGAACGCATTGTGTTGGCAACAATGAGTGTCTCATCAAGATCAAATACAATGCCAAGACACCTGAGGTTTAGCATTGTTAGACAAGAATCATAAAGCCCTGGTGCAACCTTATATCCCCAAAAGCAAGGATACTGTCCGCCAATATTCTTAGACTGCATGGCAACTAAATGAAGCTCCTCTCTTCCAAGTGACATCACTGCAGTCTGCATAAAAAGAAAGTATACAGTAATAACTTTGATAAGCAGCAATTGATATTTAAAAGGGAGACAGAGAAAAAAATTCCAAATAAATACCATGTATAAAAGGGAAAACATCTCACAAAATCTAATCTACAAAAGACACACATGCAGACATGGAAGATGTATCCATAAAAAGCTTTAGAATGTTTGTCTATTTGCAACGATTTCAAATGTACATATACATATACATATACATACATATATATATATATATATATAAAAGAAAAAAAAAACAAAACTAGACTTTTTGAGTTCATCATATCAGAAAGCTGCCATAAATAAAAGAGCTTCAAATACAGAACAAGTCTTTGATTAAGTATAGACCCCTTTAGCAAGAATCCCAGCTTGATATTTACAAAATAAACACAGGAATAGAAGTAATCTCCCTCACACTCAGTAGTTCATAAAAGAAACCTCAGCTTGTCCAGAAATACAAGGACAGATTGTTCCTTAAATCTAAGTTGTTCGGACTCGGGTGCGGATCTAAAGGTCGAATTCATCATGATCTAAATTTCAGGAGTCGGGGATTTGGATCCAGATGTGGATACAGATGCAGGATTCAGCTAAACAAAGTTCAAATATCTAAAACTATAGTTATAAAACCTAAGATATGATTTATTATGTGAAAAACTTGAGGAGAATCCGAAAGGACATAAAAGGAAAAAGAATGACACAGAAATTTCTATATACAAGGTATTCCATTTTCTTCATTTTCACCTTAACTTTTTCTTAATTTCACATTAACTTTTTTTTTCATTACCTAAATTATTAAATCGCCCATCCCTTTCTCGACTTCATACTCCAGTAGACATCAAAAGACTTAACCCTTGCAGTATCCCATTTCCAGATTAGTAAGTAATCCATTTAGCATTAAAGTCACCAAGTTCATAGAGTTCACATATATGTAAGTCTCAGAGTTTAGCAGAGCTACAAAGACAGTTCCAGGATAAGTCGTCTAAAGTCCAAATTTTTCAATAAAAACTACAAAAGGGTACAAGCCAAACGAGCATTAGCTTCACAGCAATTGTTTTGTCATTATCCATTTTATCCAGATTCCAGTTCTTAAGAGTTAGGGTTTTAATTAATTTTTTAGTATGTAAATCCAGAATTTAATTCTTGAATTTCAAGTTATGTCTCCTGGAAATTAATTATTGTTTTATAAGCTAGGGATTTTTCATCATAATTAGCCAGTCTTGGAAATGATTCAATCAAGTTTTATCTTAAATCAGGTTTTATCTTAATTCTTGGTACTGTCAATTCAGCAATTGGGGGTATACCTTTTTATCTTCGAGACATTTGGAGTGCAAACGAATGAGCGGCGAGTCTTGGGTCAGCGACTTTGATTTTGTAGGTTCCAGTTTGAAGCTTAATCCAGTAGTAACTGTGTGTAGCACTGCCAGTGGTGGACATCTCTCACTTGGCGGCGAATAGTGAGATATCTTTATTACTTTCTCCCCCCATACTACACCTTTCTCACCGTGCATTTCCAGTTCTCCCACCACACTTTCTCCTTCATACAACATCACCGTCGATTTAAACATTTTTTCAGATTTTTTTTTTTTTGGCGTTTTTTCTCTGTAATCACAAAAAAAATCAAAAATAAAATTCAATTTCTATCCTTTCCCTTTCAGGTTTTCATCATCAATATAGATCGATCCTTGAAATTATGCTTAAAATCCAATCCAAACAAAAAAAAAAGGTCAGATCTATGATCTTATCAAATCTTATCGAATCGACCAATCAAACGTCATCGTTTATCAAATTTCATTCAGATTTACCCAAAAAAACGCCCAAAAGAATGAAAATTTTAGGGTTTGTTATAGAAGATGATGATTAAGAGAAGATTAAAAGTAGGGTTTAGATGATTTTTCTGATTGTAGTTGTAGTTGTAGTACGGCGGTGTAGATGACGATGCGGTGGCTGAACTGTGAGTTGTGAAACCCTAGATCCACAGAGAGTGAAAGGTCAATTCTGTACTTTCCCCCTCTCTCTCTCTCTCTATCTGCCTCTTTCTCTCTCTATCTCTTACACACATGTAAGATGCTTATGTTGATGATGATATAAATATATAGGGAAGAAAAATATAAATTCGTTGTTAATTTGAGGGAAAAAATATTTAAATTAGATTCGCTGTTAAATTTAAAAAGAAAATAACCTAAATTTAATGAGTGCTTCTGTTACGTCACGTATGTAATGTGAAAGGGGTAATTGAACAAAAAGTACACTGTACCTGAACTTTGGTATTTTAAAATAATAAAATAAAATAAGATTACCATATTTTTACTTGGAAAGAAGCCATTTTCATTGTTTAGTTTTATGAGTTTTTCTTTAATCAAAAAATAATGTTAATAAATTTGATAGTATTTTGATGAAATTATTAAATATTAAGCATTTGGCAATAATGTTTAGTTGATAGTTGATATATTAATATTATATATATAAGTTCACGAAAAAAAAATCTTATTTGAATTAATTTCATCTTTAGATGCGTGTTATGATAATGAAATTAGTCTTTGTGAATTTATTATGATGTTAAGTTGATAAATTTAGTAAGATTTTATATTGTGAATTTATGATAAGAAAATTTTTCCACTATAAAATTTTGTAAATTAGAATAGTCAAGGAAGAAGGTCATATTGAAAATTTGATGTTAATGACTTGGCACTTGGGAGGGTTTTCGTGTTAACATCCAATTTTTATCCTCTCTTTTAATTTTGACAATTTGAAATAATTGATTTTCAAAAATGCAAAAATATTTCCTCAAATAAATTTTATTTTTTTGTTTTAGAAGTTATTTTTCTTAATTATTTCAGATTAATAATATTAAAAGCTCTCAAATTAATTTATATTAATTCGTATAGTAATCAAATTAATCAATAGAAATTGTTTTGATTGCATTTAATTAGTTGTATTTGTAATTTCAAATGACCATTTTCTCAATCTAATTTCTCTGCCCTTAAATTCTTATTTTCCTCTCTTTTTCAGACCAACTGGTCCTTTGGACCAAAACTGGCCCATTTGCCTTCACTTAACCCAACCCAAATGCCTCCTTGACCCGGCCAAATCCTTTTCCCTTTCAGTATATATTATACTTATACATATACATTCCTTCGTTTGAACCCTACGCGCCCCCAATCCCTTGCCCTTCTCCTTCTTTCTCTTCCCACGCGTGTATCCCCCTCTCCCGACCTTCTTCTTCTTCGACGACCCACCTCAACAAACCGAAGGAGCAACTCAGTGAATCGAACCCAGTAAAGACGACAAATTTCCCTTAACCTTCACCCCCTTCTCTTACATGCGTGGCACCATCTCCCCTCTCCTTCATCCTTGCTCGAAATCGAGCCGTCCACCACCCCTCGTACCAATGGTATGCAGATTCCTTTTGGGTCTTTTTTGGATTCGAAAATAGGAGAGAAATTTGGGGGATGAAATCGAAAATTAGCTCTAATTTCTACCCTATTTTCGAACCCTAAAAACCCCTATATATATATATGTTCTTTCCCCCGAGTTGAAAGGCAGTTGTGGATAATTCAAAAACCCTAGCAAAAATTCAATTGATTCCCGAAGTCGTGGACAACCGAGAAAACCAGATAAATTTAGTCATTTTTTTAGACTTAATCAAAAAATTTCGAATTTAGTCAACTTTGCAGACTTAGTCAATTTTGCAAAGATAGTCATCTTTTCAAATCTAGTCGATTCTTTTAAACTTAGTCATTTTTTGCAAAATTAGTCAATTCTTTTAAACTTAGTCAATTTTGCAAAATTAGTCAGTCTTTCAAATTTAGTCATTTTTTAGACTTAGTCAAGTCTTTCAAATTTAGTCATTTTTCAAACTTAGTCAATTTCTTTCAAAATTAGTCACTTTTTTTAACTTAGTCAATTTTTTTTAATTTTAGTCAATTCTTTTAATTTAAGTCAATATTCTTTCAAATATAGTCAATTCTTTCAAATTTAGTCAAATTCTTTTAAATTTAGCCAAATTCTTTCAAATTTAGCTAATTTTTAAACTAGTCACTTTTTCAAAGTCAATCAAATCTTTTAAAAGTTAGTCAATTTCCTAATCATCGGTCGACCGCACGTTAACGGTCATTTTGAGTGATTAAGTTCTTCTCAAAGTGGAAATTAAGCCCGAACCCTTCCTTTGGTATATTTTAAAAGATTTTTCTGTTAGATCTTTTAAAATATTTATTGGTTTCGTAATTGTCCTTAATATTAGGTGCCGATTT
>JAPFFP010000046.1:15668352-15679928 GCA_026153255.1 Solanum medicagineum
AAACTGATTAATTTTTATTTTTTAAAAAAAAAACTCTTTTAGGGTGAGAGGGAATCGTGGTAGAGATGAGGTAAAAAAATTGATTCGATATTGAAGGAGAGTTTTGAAAAATATTTTCCTTAGTTTTGGAAAGGAAGATATTTTCCTTAAATTTAAAAAAAATGAGTTGATTTAAAAAACAATTCCAAAACATTTAAGTCAATCAAACATGAGAAAATTTGGAAATATTTTTCATGCCAAACACACCCTGTATTGAAAGTTTGGGTTTAGTCTTGATATTGAAGAGGTGTCTTAGAGTAGGGATCACTTTCCACCATTTGAAAAAAAGGGGATTATTAATGCTTTTAGTAAAGCCGTCAATATAATTTAGGTGTGTTGGATCGATTCGGACTAGTTTAACTCGTGATTTAGCAAGATTAAATTAAGATTTTTGAAATTTATTTTAAAATGTGTTTATTAACCTAACCCAAATAAGCCAGTTGATTTGTGGGGCTTTTGTAATATGGGTAGGCCGGCTTGTGGATCGTGTAAAAATAAAAAATAAAAATAAAGTAGTCAAAATAATAAGAGTTCAAACTCAAAGTTCATTTAAAAATTTTAATTATTAAAATTTAGATACAAATTATGTTTTTATTACATGTGATAACAACGTTAAGACCATCTAATCTTGTTCTGTTGCTATTTATTTTAATAATTTTGAATTATAATTTAATTAAAAATTTACAAAAAAATATATCTGTAGAAATGCGGACTGACCCAATAAGGTCATAACGCACATACTGATGGGTTGGGCTAGTTATTTTATGTCCCACAAAAAATAATTAGGTTATACAACTATAGTTTGAAAAGATTACAATTTATAACTACAATTAGGATTTTGTTGCTATAGTTAGTGTTTTGTTGCGATTTTCTCTCTCCTCTCTTCTCTCTCTCCAATTTCTTGCAGATATATAATTACAAATGTATATCAGCCACATACGTACAATTATTTTGACAGATATACATAGTCAATTCAACAGATATACATATACAATTCGTCTCTCTCCTCCTTCTCTAGATCATCGCTCGTCTCTCTTCTCTCTCCTCTCAATCTCACTTGCTAGATATACAAATATACATGTATATTAATTACATATATACAATTATTTAACAGATATACATATACAATTTGACAAATATACATATACAGATTGCCTCTCTCTTCCCTCTCTCGATCTCGCTCGCCTCTCTCCTCTTCTTAGGGTCACACAACTGAAGTTATATTTGTGTAATCATGTAAAATATAGTTATTTGACCATATTAAGTTTCAAGCCTAGGCTATATATAAAAGTTTCCCTAGAAAAAAAGATCAGCCCGATTTGATCCGTCAAATTTCAAAACCAATATGAATCAACCTGTATTGACAGCTCTAACTTTAGTCAATTTAACTTGTTCATGATGGCATTAACACTTAATAATATTGATTTCATCAAGGTTTTTCTAAAACTCTCATACTTTTAAAAAATTTAATTTTAAAAGTATTTAATTATAAACAAAAACATCGCATAAACTTCATTTTTGTATTATGTATAAAGCAATGCGTACAAAGTATCTATGTTGCCTAATGAATTATTTATGTCAATATCAAGTTGATAAATTTAAAGTTATATTTTTTAAAATAATCAAAATCCAAATGATGTTTGTTTACTTTTACGAGACATAAACAAGGTATGCATACACTTTACTCTTTTTAAATTTTACTGGATATATTATTATAGCAGTTGTAATCAAAAGCTAAGATAAGAAGTTCACTTCAAAAAATACAAGATAAATGAAATATCAGTAATATTCACATCTACAAAACATATAAAATATGTTGGATACATAGTTAAGCATGTCTTAGACACTAGCTAGTGACGTACGGGGACTAGATATAGAGTAAACAATATCATCAGTGGTCTGGTCTATTAGAAGTAACTCAAAATGATGTATTCATATTATTTTATTCAAAAATGATATCATGCAAAATTTAGTAAGATGCTTCCTTAAAACAATCTATTAAAAGTGAAAATATGTTTTTTTTAATTAGCGAACTCTTAAAAAGGAAAAACTAAGCTTATATCTTTTTAAAGCAAATTATTTACATTTATATATCCCTTTATATTTTTTATCCCCATACTATTAAAATTTTGCCCCCGTAATATTAAAACTCGTGCGCTGACGTCATGCTGATGTTAATACCTCCTTGTATGATATACCAATAGGGTATATATATATCAACAGGGTACCACAAATGATTAAGTTCAATCCTATATGATACCGATATAGTATGAAAATACCAACAAAGTATATTAACAAATATATTTACTAATTTAGAGTTTAATAATTTTTTATTTATTTCTTAAAAAAAATCCTGTATACCAATTGGGTATCAATACACCGCTAGAGTATCACAAAAGACTGAACTCATTCTATATATACTGCTATGGTATATATATATACCGTTAGAGTATATTTCATAGTGTTTATGTTGACATCAGCACGATGTCAGCATGCGAAATAAAAAAGAATAAATAGGTAGAAAGGTAAATAATTTGGATAATGGGTCTATTAAGGATAAATAATTTTAAATTAAACTTATTTTGTGTATTTTTTTCCCAAAAGAAGTTAACAAAATTGGATCAAATTATGTCCCAACCCAATTGTCAGTCCAATCTATTTCAGCCCTAAAAATCATTGAACCAATCTTAGCCTCTGTTAAAATTCTACCCAGCTCACTCATTTGAAAATCCTATCTACAAACTAAGTAGGAGTTTTTCAGGCTCAAAATTTCAATTCCCCAATTCCCTAATTATGTTTTTATTTATAATATAAATATTTACATCTTTTTTTTCTGTTTATTTAATTTAAAATAATTTTTATATGTACCATGTATTAATCCATCTAGCAAATTTATTCACATAGATTGTTTGTCCATTTTTAGTTAAAATTGGGCTTTGTTAGGCTACTTCTTTGGGCTTTCAAATTTTACCAACGGTAATTAACGGCAAGTTGATTTGTGAGTAAAAATCTAACGGTCCTCACGGTAGGTGGTCCAAGTCTATAGAAAATTACTCTACTACCCTCTCTCGGCATATACACAAACAAGCGTTGAGAAAATCTCATCGTCCAAAATTCAAAATTAACGGATAAGATCTTTCCTATTCTTGGACCTTTATGTAAATTCACCGGCTTGAAAATTAACGCATATGTTTTAATTAGCAAATAAATCTTTTTAAAAAGTCCATTTTCTCTCTCTCACGCTTCCTGATCTTCGTTTTTTTCAAATCTTCAAATCAGAAGAACTCACAAGAACACTTTCTATAAACCCTAATTTCAGGTTCCAAATTACTCCAAATTTTCGATTTTAATTACTGAAGTACTTCAGTTGATCCAGTGAGTAGTGATAGGAATTTTCAATTCTCCGTCGGAAAATGATCGTTAGAACATACGGCCGGCGGAGTAGAAGCATGTCCCGGAGTTACTCTGAATCAGGATTAAACGACGAAGTTTCCGACCACTCGCTTTCTCAGGAGAATTCCCAAGATATGTACAGTTTTGGGTTTTCATCTCAAGACTCGGTGCACTGGTCGGCGAATTTCAATAATTCAGATCCATACGATGCCGGCTCATCTCAGGGGTGTCAAGAATTGGAGATTTTACAGTCTAGAAAGGAGGATAGGGATTTGGGTTTTGAGGGTCATGATGGGGTTTTGTGGAAACCCAAGAAGGTAAAGATGTTTGATTGGGAGCCTTACAGTTTGAATTCATCACAAGAATCCGATGAGTTTTTGAATTTACCAGATGGGGGTGGGTATGGTAGTCTTGGAAAATTTGATGGGGGTTTGCAGGAACCGAAGAAGGTGAAGAAGACTGGGAAGGGTAAGGAAAATGGGGTTTGGCAGAAGAAGAAAAAGAAGGTGAAATCGAAGGAGTTGGGATTGCCTTCACTGGGTCCCACAGCGACTTTGATGGAGACTCAAGAATGTGGTGAGATGATGGAACATATGGATGAAGTGAATTTTGCGTTGGATGGTTTGAGGAAAGGGCAGCCTGCGAGAATCAGAAGGGCGAGTTTATTGTCATTGCTATCGATATGTGGAACAGCTCAGCAGCGTCGCCTTTTACGGGCTCACGGGTAGTTGAAATTTGGCTTATGAACATCTTTTAGAATTTAGATGAGTATAAATGTTCTTGTTTTGATAAACATTTGCTCAAATTTCTTAGTTAATTTATACACACATTTATAGGACATAAATACATAAACATTTCCAAATACATGAATTTTGATAAGCTGACCCAAAAAAATGTACAAATTGTCTTCAAGTCCTAGATAAATTGTTTGAGCAAGGAAATTAGCAGGGATGGTACTATGGCATGGGAACATGGTCGGTGATGATTCATATAGGTGAATCCAACTTGTTTGAGACCGAGGTGTAGTTGTAGTTGTAGTTGTTGTTAGGGCATGGCACTAGGATAGGAGAAGCTTGGCAAATCAGGGGTGGGGAATTCTTACTCGGTGGTGGAAGGCGATTTCTATTTCTTAAATGTAGTGTGAGATGTAGCTATCTTCTAGTTTGATGTTTCCCGGTTCTTCATTTATTTTAGACCATTGTGAATTCCAGAACTCATAATGAGCCAACTTCTCTACCCTTCTCCACTTAAAATAATAAAGTTGGTGTACCAACCATGATATGAATTCGTGATGTGCTCTTACCACACTTTCCACGATGAATTTTCTTTCTCATTGAACCAGAACCCTGGGGAGATCCCTATCCTTCCTTTTAACATCCTTAATTCTTTCAGCTCATATATAATAATTGAACGTCACTAGTGTTTATCTAGTATACTGAAACTTCAATTTTCTTCTCAAATGAGAGATTAAACACATACAGAAGAAACAATATTAGTTGATTGATAGTTGCCTAGTTTTAAAATGATATCTAGAAAACATAATAAATTACTCATTGAAAATGATGAAAGAAGTAAAGATGAAATAGAAGAAAAAAGACACTAATGAGCTGATAAAAGAGAGAGATGTATTTTAACGGGGCAAGGTGCGGAACGTTGGAGGGTATGAGGTGAAGTAGGTTTTTTGGGGGGGTGGGATGGGGGGGCTTTTCCTTCCCTCCCCCTGCCTTGCCTCATCTGACCCCATTGTCTTCCCTATAAATGAAGCTACTTGAGCTGATTTATCATGTTCAATTGGATTAATTCTTAGCTCTTAATTAACCAATCCAATGACAAATTCAAAAGTTCCTTAGGTAACAATATTCTGTTCTAGAATTTAAGGTTAATTCTGCTATCGTGGGTTAGAGTATATGTACTTAAGAAAAAGTTGTAATAGCAGGTAACCCAAGAAGAAGTGAATATGTCCAGCAAATGAGCGTCAGGATCTCATCAGTAATTCTGAAGCAGTTTTGAAGCCCTTACAGCGCATTGTTGACATTACAAGAGGATGCAACATGAAAGAGACAATATATCTATCTTTATAGTTAGGCTTTATCTGCATCAACCTTGTAGATGTATTTTGGGAGTTCATAAAATTACGTTCACGTAAACCGTCGTACGAGGACCTCTGTGGCTTTGTTTTTGTTTATGGAGAGGACACCTGCCCTAGGTTCATTATGAAGCTTATACATTTATATGCCCCTATGGTAGTGCTGTGGATAAATCGATGAGTTTGGATATGCTCAGAAATTGCCAATTTAATTAATGTTCTAAGACTGCATGTTGATGGATGGGTGTTCCATGTGATTTGATTGTCTAGTATGTAAATCAACAAGTATGGAAGTATTTTGCAGCCTATTAGTTGAGATAAATAATACTTTACACCTTATAGTAGTCATCGGTAACCCATGTGGGGATGTCATCTTTTATGAAATTTAGACATTCCCGATGTCTTAATTTCTGATAATCACAATCCTAATTACTTTAACTGCACATATAGTCTTTCAGCTTATCCTGAATATGGAGCATATTCCTTAAATTCAGTGGTCTGGTTGCTAATTGTGAACCCTTATTCCCCATTGGAATAACTTGCCAAGATTTTGATGTCAGGATGGGAAAGACAATTATTGATGCTGTTTTGGGACTCGGCTTTGATGACTCGCCTAGCAACCTTGCTGCCGCAGCTCTGTTCTACATATTGACCAGTGATGTAAGTTGCTTTGCTTCTCTAGCAGTGTAGCCCTCTCATTTGGACATTATTAAAAGGTTATTGCATGTTCTGCACGATTTACTCTAGTTGAAACCGGGTGAGACAACCCAATTAAGCAAGTGAGGAGGCTGACCCGATTCATTAAATTTGAATGATTGGATAATTATATTTTGGTAGTTTTGAAGTCTTAATTCTGTCTGCTTGCTGCTTAGTTGTGAGTAACTTTTGCATATGTGTGATTGGAAGTAGTCTCTTCTCAGTTGACTTCAAGACGTCAGTTTTATATCTGATCTATTCTGGTAACATGTCTTATCGGAAATGAGAACCATGGAATTGAAGAAAGAGAATTTCCCCTTTTCCTTTCATTTTCTGTTTTTGGTGGATTGCAAACCATGGTATAGCATCAATTGATGTAATATTGTACTTTAAATATTTTAAAGTTCATAAAACTTTCTTCCTCCATGTTAACTTTCGTTATTGTTTGTAGTTGCAACTTTTGATCAACACAATGCCATTTACCATCTTATCATCTATATAAATTATCTGGGAACTTCTCCGTTCCTTCTGATTTTGATCTTCCAATTTTTTTCCCAGGGAGGAGACGACCATCTTCTTGATTCACCCAGTTGCATTCGCTTTCTTATAAAATTGTTAAGACCAGTCGCTGCTCCGACTTCCATAGCAAAGCCTCCAACTATTGGGAGCAAACTTTTGGCAATGCGCTTAGATGCTGATGTGTCTCAAGATTCTGTAAAAGGGCTAGATTCTACTTCCTCTTCAATAACCCACAAGGTGCAGGAAGTTCTTATTTCTTGCAAGGAAATAAAGCCAAATGGTGGAAATGATGGACATGACAGACCAGAATTAAACCCAAAATGGATTAGTTTACTGACAATGGCAAAAGCTTGCTTGTCTACTATTTCTATTGAAGGTTTGTTGGCACTTAAATTGGTCCTTTGAAGGATAATATTTCTTTGTTCGATCCGTCTTTTCTTCTCCTGCACTGGAACAGTCAAGGATTTTTAATATATATTTATCCTAAAGGATGGGTGGGTTGGTTGCAATTTTGCTATTGTGATTGGAAGTTAATCTTGGTAGCTTGTTATGCTTTAACTTCTTGAGATTACATTTTGGTTGTTATCTATGTCTCCTGCTAAGAGGTAAAAGTCAGAAAATAGAAGACGTAAGCTTAGCACTGTGCTTTACTTTTATATTTTATCCACAACTTATATTATGCTTTCCTGGTTATTTCCTTAATCTACGTTTGTGTTATTTAGTGGATATTGCTTTTAGATGCTCGTGCTTTCAAAACTTCAGATCGACTATTTTTCTGATCCTGGAAATTTGTCTTATAAGGTTCTAGAATCTTTTAGGGTGGGTACTGTTAAACCCATGTTTTTTGCCAATCTTACTAGTGGCTTTCAATTGAATCATTTTAAAGAAATCATATGGATACTGAGGCTACCTTGACCGTGATTGATCTATATTTCACCATTTTTGCATAATATAACATAATTCTTTTTCCTCCTCTGTATTCACTCAGATACTTCTGGTACTGTGCGGAGAAGTGGGGGAAACTTCAAAGAAAAGCTGAGAGAGCTTGGAGGACTTGATGCAGTCTTTGAGGTGGCAAGGAGTTGTCATTCTGTTTTGGAGGTCTGAGCCCGTATACTATTTTCTGTGTTGTTACCAGAAACGAGTCTCATAAATTTGCAGCATTTTAAGAGACAACAATAATATTCCTCTTATATTTTAGCTCTGAGTTAGAGTGGTAACATGACCATTTTGAATTAGAAGAGCATGATGACTTGTTCTCCCTATCAACCCCTTCATATCCTTTGTTTTTGTCCTGAAGGTTTCAGATTGTGATTATCAGCACATGGATTTTGACATTTATCTAGATCTTTTGGTGCACAAATGCAGTATATGTGACTTCAAGATTGTTATTTGAGCTATCCGTCTTTTGTCTTAACTCATGCTGTAATCAATAATCGGAAATTTAGAAGAATATTTTGATGTAATCCGTGAGCTTTTAGGTGGTAGTGGAAAGTGAGTATTGTTCTCAACACGATTGTTTTCCTTTGTGGAAAATGTCAATTATGTGGAACAGTTGCCCTGACATCAGTTCCTCTGCAGGGGTGGTCAGAGCAAAGCTCAGAGTCTATCTTAGATTCTAAAGGTAATGCTGCTGTAGAAAGTCTGGTGCTACTCTTAAAATGTTTGAAGATCATGGAAAATGCTACCTTTCTTAGTATGGACAATCAGGTAACATCAATATACTCCCCGTAGTAGACTGCCTTTCTGTATCCTTGAAATCGTCTTGAGTTCACTACTGATTTTGTTTCAGAATCATTTGCTTCAAATGAAAGGAAAATTTGATAGTCTGAACTCCCCAAGGTCTTTCACAAAGCTAATCTTAAGTGTGATCAAGATTCTCTCAGGTACTATTGCCTCTTATCTCTTCATCCAAAAAATAAAAATAAAAATAAAAATTGACTCTTATGTTTTTTGTCTTCCTTTAATCATTTTCATATTGCAATCTTTTTGTCCCTTGGCTTATGATGCTTCCTGTCTATTGTTTGAATTTAGGGGCTTGCCTGCATAGGACTTCTGTGGGAAGTCCAAATGATGGAAAAGTCTGTAACCTTTCAGATGGAACCGCTCATGCTTCAGAATTACGTTCACTATCAGACAAGAAAGGTAAGCTGTTAATTTTTTCTCTCTCACAAAAAGAGGAATTGGAATGTTCCTGGTCTGTACATTGATGGCATCATCTTTTTCTTTGTTTAAAGTTCCAGCTAAAAGTTAAACTACTTGACAACAACATGGCTATTCTTCATCCCGAAAAACACAAACAAAAACAAAAAAACAAGGGTGTTTCTTTTTCATATCCATAAAAGAAATGGAGTAGCTAGGATTTTTTCCCTATGGGTGTGGGGGGATGGTTTAATTGACTTAACATCCCCTGGATGAACTTTTGTTCCCATATCAATGAAGCACTGCATGTGAATCAATTGCGCTGATTGTAGCTTGCGAGGTCAAGAAGGAAAGTTATGGTGTTGCTCCTAGAAGTGCAAAGTTCTATTCACACAGAAATTTCCTCCCCACATTCTTCTCCTCTTCTCTGGATTCTCTCAACCATGAATGTGGAGTGCTAAATTACCATGCAAGAAACAACTAAAGTAAGAATAGGTTTTAGAGTTTGTGGTTTGATGGATCAATTTGTGGTTTTAATCGGATTTTTGATAGTTTAAAGATGAGTTTTTTTTAGAGATGGAATTCATTGACAGAGTAGTTTCTACAGTGAAAATCAATTGAAGTTTTCACCTCGAGGTCCAGTAAAGGTCACTCTTCATCCCAATCTTATTAATCGGGTTTTTGATAGTTTAAAGATGCATCTTTATTAGAGACGAATTCATTTACAGAGTAGACTCCACAGTGAAAATCAATTGAAGTTTATCAGAAGGATTTGGAATTTTTCTAACCAGAATAAAAATTTAATGAAGTACGGCTATTTTGATATTTCTTATTTGTCCCCCCAATATTATTGAATGCTAAGCATATCAATTTTGATGGTCATATCAAAGACTACTAAATGCCAATAGTAGGGATATCAATCCAACTCTTTTTAACTTTTTCAACTATTCTAAAAGCAATTTACTGCTACCATGTGGCATTTTGGCTAGGAAAAGCTTGATTAAAGTATTAAACACCGTATGGCCATGGAAGCTTCTCTTCTGAGTGAGGGGTTGTATAAAGGTCTTTAATTCCATTGGATAAATATCACTATTCAATTTGAATTCTAGACTTGCTGGAAATGTGGTGGAAGAGCTACCAATCAAACAGAAAATTCCTCTCTGATTTTTTTATTAGCCTATGAAACCTTAATTAGATTTAGATGTTGAATAATTTCTTTTTTTTGAACTTGTAGATGGAAGTTGTCAGATTGTGTGCATTGATTCTTCTACAACATGCTATACAAGTGAAGGTTCCTGTTCCCAGAAGAACTTAGATGAAACTCAAACTGATCAGATTGGTTCATCCACATCTAATTTAGAATTCGCTAACACTTCCGCCAGTGATTCTTGGCAGCTGAAATTGAGGATTGAATCTTCCAAGTCTGGGTCATGTAGTGGAACCTCTGAGGACTTCAGTTTTGGGGTCAACAAGAATTCATCAAAAGCGAATTTTTTGATTGGTGATAGTCAAAGAAGTAATGGAGATAAGAGACTTGAACTTATGGAAGAGAGTCAAGATCCCTTTGCATTTGATGATGATTTTGAACCTTCTCGATGGGATTTAATGTCTACTAAGCAAAAGGTGCCTCAAACTCAAATTAGGCGGACGTCACTTTTTGAATGTGATGACGAATACCAATCTCTTATTGTGCGAAGCCAGCAAGAGTCGAGTTGCCAGGAGAACAAACCAGAGTCAATTAGCAAGGAGAACAATCAATCTGGTCAGACCTCTTGTTCTTCTGTTGCAGATGACGAAATGTTGACCCTTCTGGCAGATTGCCTTCTCACAGCTGTTAAGGTGATTTGCCTCACTTAATGTTAATAATTTAGGTATTATGTATGCTATAAGGCCATTTTTGGTTCTTCCGTTTGTTGATTATGCCATAATGAAGCATGACAGGCCATTCCTCCATTCTCTATGGTTCTCCTGATTGTTGATTATGGAAACACATTGCTTTATGTTGTAATGATATAGTTGTACAAGTCAATGTTTGTTGGACAACCTTGGAGCCATTACTTCTCATTTTATTTGCAGTATTGCTCAAACTTTTGTGCGATCTCTTGACATGCAAGTCTCTTAATACATATTCAATCAAATGACAGGTCTTGATGAACTTGACAAATGACAACCCCATGGGCTGTCAGCAAATTGCTGCCAGTGGTGGACTGGAAGCTTTATCTGCTTTGATCGCCAGCCACTTTCCGTCCTTCAGCTTGCATTTGGATCATAATGGGTTATCACAATCAAGTATTGGATCTGATAGTGATGTCCATCTCAGTGATCAGGAGCTAGATTTTCTTGTTGCTATTTTGGGTTTGCTTGTCAATTTGGTGGAGAAGGATGGCCGCAACAGGTAAATATTTTCTTTTAACTTATGCTTAAAGTTTCGTGTTCTGCAGGCTTTACTTGATCAGCTTTTGCGACTGTTTAGCTTTCACTGTATTTTGGCAGTTACTGAACATTGAGAGTGTGACTGATAATTTGTTGGGAGTTGTCTGTAGTTTGTTCTTGACTATTGATGTTTGCATATCCTTATTTGGAACATTCATTATGGAATTGTTGCTGTCATGTAGATCATTTTTTGGCTAAGGGGCATGCTTATTGTTAGTCATAACAAATGCTACCTTGTATTCCTTTTTCTTAGTACACTAAGAATCAT
>JAPFFP010000046.1:15691288-15701611 GCA_026153255.1 Solanum medicagineum
GTAACATAGGGAGGAGTATAGGATATAAATATATGTATTATTACTGTACATTATTATAATTCAATACATTCATATATGTTTTCCTTTACCAAAGCCGACGATCTCGTGGAAATTGATCACCCACTGATGCATTACAACTTACAATCTTTATATTCAGTCCCCCATTCTTTTTGGCACACAAACTTTATCCCAAGCCACCAATGCAATCTTCCTATTCCCTTTTGAACTTCCTACAATATTTATCAATATCATCTAATACACTTTGAGGTAGATGAAAACATTACCCCAAAAATTATATATGAAAAATAACACTGCATTGATAATTTGGACTCTCCCAGCATATGACAAATGCTTGACATAGCCATGTTTTATTCTTTCTGTAATCTTTTCCACCAGCTAATGATATTCAATTTTACTCTACTTCTTTAATGACAGGGGTAAGCCTAGATATCTTATGGGATGAATGTCTAGAACAAGCACTGTATCTTTCAGGAGTATTTGTTTCCAGGATCGTTTAGTGTTGTCCTCTATACCAGCTAGAAAAATACTAGACTTGTCCATGTTGGCCACAAGTCCTGTAACTTTTCTGAAATGCTTAAGAGTTTCCATGATTCTTCTTATAGAAGACAAGTTCGCTTTACAAATATCATCAAGTCATCTGCAAATATGAGGTGGGTTAGTCTACTAGTCTGCTAGCCTTATCATTCAGATACCTCGCTCATTTTTTTCAGGAGTCTTTGTCAAATATACCATCACTAATACAAATAAGAATGGGACATAGGATCTCCCTATCTAAGCCCTCTTCTTCCTTGAAAATAACCACGATCCTCTTCATTTACTTTGATAATAGATTTAGTGAACGTCACATATTTTATCAGTATCTAAATAAAAGGGTAGAAAAACCATACCCCTATAATGCTTCATATAGGAACTCTCAGCTGACCATGTCATAAGCCTTAGATCAATCTTCATCTAGGAGAAGTCTTTGCGTTGTAGTGTCTTAATAAATTAGTTTATTTTTATTAATAACTTAAAATTAGTAGTTTACTATTTTTGATAATTATTCAAGTTATTAATTGCTATTTTTGAGCCCAAGCCCAACTTCCATGTAAGGTCAATTTAAAAAATGAAAAAAAAAGGTGGATCTTAATCTAAACTGCTTACTACCTTGCCAAGCATTTTCTGCTCTGCCCTAATTAGTTCCTTTCTCATATCTCTCCGGCGAGCTCGTTATCCGGCGGAATCAATTGTATGTATCTAATTCTTCTCCCCGGAAAACTCGTTTTCCTCTCTGTTAGTAGTAATGTTTTTGCTTGATTGAACAGAAATTTGGAATTTTGATAATGATTGATAGAGTTGAATGGATCTGAATCAATTGTTACCTATTTATTTGCTTATAAGCATGGTTTAATTCATTGTTTTATTGTATTCTGTATTTATCCAGCCTTAGGGTTTGTATTCGGTGCTTTTGAGTTATTTGACTGAGAGTTTCATATTTCGTTGTTTTCTTTCGGTTTATGGTCAAATTGATTGTTGTTCTGTTTATAATTTGCGAAAATTGTTGATTTTTCTTGAGTGGTTTTTGAAGTAGTTGTTTTTCATCCAGTGGCTGAGTGGAATATAAGACTATGGAAGAAGAGTTAACGGATTTGCTCTTGGAGGCTGCTGGTAGAACGAATACTGGTGGAAGGAACCGCCCGCCTCCATCATCCAGAAGGCATCACAAGAGTTCATATTCTGATGATGATGGAAGTGATTCCAGGGATGATGACTCTGATGATGGTCGTGGGTATTCAGGTCGAAAACTTTCTAGCTCACAAGTTCCTCTCAAGAAGAGATTGGACCCTCAAGAAAGAGATGATGATCATAGCAGTCATGGAGAAGGTGATGATGGAGATGGTTATGGAAATGAGCACGATAGTGATGATGATTCTATTGGCAGTGATCTTTACAAGGATGAAGATGATCGACAAAAGCTTGCTCAGATGACTGAACTGGAAAGGGAAATGATATTGACTGATCGTGCAGCGAAGAAATCTGACAGGAGTCTGCATGACAAAATGATTAAGGATCGTGCCCAACCAAGAAAACAAAGCTCACCCCCTTCACATTCTCGTGGCATGCGTTCATCAACAAGAGCTTTGGATAGGGCAGCTGACAGAGATGATGCATTGAATGAGATACGAGCAAAACGAGCAAGACAGCAGCAGGATCCTGAGGGTCAATGGAAGCTTAGGGATGCAGCTAGAAGAGGTTCTGGAGGCAGGGGTTACTCACCTATCAAACGTAGAAGTTTTACAGCTGCAACCCTAGGTAGTAGTCCTACCAGGGGAGAAAGTGATTCACATAGCAATGAGGGAGATTCATCAGCCGATGATGGAATGGATGACAGTGATGATGACAAGTCATCACCAGAGTCACAGTTGCCAACGTTTGAGGATATAAAAGAAATCACCATTCGTCGGTCAAAACTGGCAAAATGGTTTATGGAGCCCTTCTTTGATGAGTTAATTGTGGGTTGCTTCGTAAGAGTTGGCATTGGGAGGTCAAGGTCTGGTCCTATCTATAGGCTCTGTGTGGTCCGCAATGTTGATGCTTCAGATCCTAATCGACAATACAAGCTAGAAAATAAAACCACTTCCAAATTTCTGAATGTTGTTTGGGGCAATGAAAGCTCTGCTGCTAGGTGGCAGATGGCTATGGTTTCAGACTCTCCTCCTCTGAGGGATGAGTTTGATCAGTGGGTAAGGGAAGTAGAACGAAGTGGTGGTCGTATGCCAAGTAAACAAGATGTGTTAGAAAAAAAAGAGGCCATACAGAAATCTAACACATTTGTTTACTCTGCTGACACTGTAAAGCAGATGTTGCAGCAGAAAAAATCTGCAACATGGAGGCCACTTAATGTTGCTGCTGAGAAGGATCGTTTGAGAAGGGATATGGAAGTGGCCAAAATGAAGAATGATGAAGCAGAGGTGGAGAGGATTAAAGCAAGACTTCAGGAACTGGAGGATAGCAGGAAGGCTCAAGAGAAAGATGACAAGGCCCGCAGGCTGGCTGAGATGAACCGAAAGAATAGGGCCGAGAATTTCAAAAATGCATCAGAACTCAGACCAGTGAATCAACTGTTAAAAGCTGGTGAGGCTGGGTATGATCCCTTCTCTAGAAGGTGGACTAGGTCTACGAATTATTTTGCAAAAAGTTCTACTGAAACAGAAGGTGCATACAATGGTGAAGCTGCTGCTGCAGCATCGGCATCAGGAGATAATAATGGGGCTGGTGGAACTGCTGACGGAGGAGTGGCAGCTACAGCAGCAGCCTTGCAGGCTGCAGCAGGTGCTGGAAAGTTGGTGGACACAAATGCTCCGGTAGATCAAGCAACAGAATCAAATACATTACATGATTTTGATCTGCCTATCTCCTTGTCTGTGCTTCAGAAGTTCGGAGGGCCTCAAGGAGCCCAAGCAGGATTTATGGCTCGTAAACAGAGGATAGAAGCAACTGTTGGATGTAGCGTTCCTGAGAATGATGGGAGAAGACATGCGCTAACTTTAAGTGTTAGTGACTATAAGCGAAGGAGAGGGCTCCTTTGAGATGTACTGCTGTTACCACCTCAGATCTGTGTTTTCTAAGTATAAGCTGTTCTATGATTTTGTTGTTAGGCCAAATGGATTGTTGTTACTAAGGATTCATTTACTTACTGTGAATTAAGAGTTAACTTACTGTTATATCAAGTAGTTTGAGATTGTTCTTGGATTTATGCTTTTATTGCAAAGACCTGGTTTACCAGGATCCTTTTAAAGTTGACTGAGAATAGCACTCTTATCTTTCAAAACTTTTATGATATCATAGTTTCTGGCGAAAACTTAGAACTTGTCCTAAAAATTTCAAGGAAAAGACATGTTGTACCAGCAACAAGATGATAAATGCATTGATGGGAACCCTTGTTTTCTTTTATGATTTGTGATTTTGCTTGTCCAAATTTGTGATTTTGCCAAAAATGACAATCAAGTTGGTCAGTCAGAGGACGAAAAGAATAACAAATTTCATTGTAGCTAACCGTAGGCAACAATGATTGAACATGGGATAGTTTATGACATTTACTCCACATTTTGCTTCACTTTTTAAGAAACTTACACAACGGAAAAAATGAAGACATGATGTTTGAACCAAATTATATGAATTTAACATGGTAAAAGGTAAATTGAAATCAACTTATAAATCAATTAATCGTCATATACCTATAAAAATTATTTAAGTATTTATCAGTTCGATATAAACACACGGTCAATAAATGAGTAACGTAATTTCCTTATTTGGTTAAGACAAGTCATCTTGAACACGTACTGATTTTTGATTAGTCTTTGTTTTGACGGAAAGTTGATAGTATCTTAACATGTGATATTGTTATTTTTAGCCCTAAATTTAAATAAAATGTCATCTCATTGAATACGTGAAATGATTTTGGCCTTCGTATGAAATGGGCAACTTGAAAATAATAAAATTTGACTTATTTAATTTTTAAAATCTAAATTAATTATTCAATTAAAATAAATTTAATATTTAACCCAAATATTTCAAATTAAGAATATATAGAAGCACGTTTATCTCTACTACACGTGCGGCTTAACTATTATCATCAAACAAAGTTATAGCTAAAATCTTTTTATATAATGAATAACTTTAAAAACATTTGGAATTAAACACATAACCCAAAAAGAAAATACTACATTAGTTTAATGTACAATGATAATTTGAAGTTGAATAATCAATCAGAATTTAAAGTCAAAAGAAAAAACAGAACTCCTGAACATAAAAAGAGTGCTTCAACTCCTAATCAGAGTGTTTTTTTTTTTTTATAAACACAAAAATTCATTATCCCAATTCTTTATACAATCTTACCAAATAGATAAAAAATTCATCATAAAGATATAATACACCATCACAAAAATATCCTTGAATATTACGAAGTAAAAGAAGTCCATTAATGTGAGAAATGGTGATCTAAACTATATAATATTTATTAATTAAACTTTAATTCAATCAAAAAAAATTGAACATGAATTGTAGTGTACAACTGTTTAATATAATCTTCCCAGACAGTACAAACAATCTCCTCATATTGAGCATGTATTTCTCAATCAAATGATCCAGAGGACAAACCAACATTGTTACTTTGAGTCGTTTGTTGTGTAAACAAAGTAATATTTATTTTCAGAGATGATTTTTTCTAAACTATTGAAATTAGTAAGAGTGTAATTTAAAATCACCATGTGACGAAAATAAAAATTGATAAAAGTAATATCAACTATAAATTTTGTTTACATATGAAATAAATTGTTGATTAATAAAAAATTGATAATTTTTTTTTTATAAAATATAAACTTATGGATTGATTTTTTATATTTGACAAATGTGAAATCGTGATTTGAAATTCTCAAATAAGTTTCTTGGAGAATTTAGAAAATCATGAGATGAAATGCACGTCCAAACACTGATATTATCTCATAATTTAAATTACGAGTTGAAAACATATATCTAAATACCTACCAAATGAATGAAATGTAGGATTACAAAAAACTCTATATAGATTATGGAGTCATTACGAATAAGTTTCAAAAGTTACAAAGAAAACTTCAATAGCATATTGCCGTGATTCATTGAGTTGGTAATAAGAATTGAACTCTATAAAACCAAGTTTTCAATTATTTTTAATATAAAATCGCGTATAATTAATTGGAGATACTATTAGGGAGAACTGCTCTTCTTTTCTAAAAATAAGAAAAAACAAATCTCTGATCAGATCAATCAAACGATAGGAGCAAATTTCCCTGATTTTCTTTTCCTTCGAGTCGTCAAAATAGATTACTGAAATTATTTCTTTCTTCTAAGTTTAATCAGTTCTCCAGTATACAATGGTACCACAATTTTTATATACAATAAGTAGGTCAAAGGGTGAACAGATAATGGAAATAAATATAGCAATAAATTGCTTATCAGGCAGTTAAATCATAATCATATATTTTTCCTATTAGTCAAATGCTAAGATATTTTATTTTGTGTGTTTTCTGAATGTAGAAAAATTGCGTACCATGATTTTTATTGGGGGAATTTTAATTTAAAAATGATGTCATTGTATATCTATGATCTCATTTTATACCTAAACCCCCTCAATTTGCTCAAAATTAAAATTGACTAATAGATTGCTAAAAAATAATGTTATCGAAGTTGCATAATGTATTACTATGATTTAGACAAGGAGGAAAACATATTTTTATTTTTTTTCCCGTATTTGATTAGTTTAAAAAAAAAAAAACTCCTTAAAATAAGAAAAATAGTTAAATAATAAAAATGGAAAAAAAAAATAAGTTTCATTGTCTCCTGTCCACCTTTACAACCACCCCGCACTTCCACATCCTCATAATTTATCTTAGATATAGAAGAATATCTTTAATTGATATTTTTTTACTTATATATCAATTTTTTCATAAAAAATATTTTTCTCTCGTAGAAATATTTTTAAGTGATATTATTTTTACTTGAGACTGTTGCGTAGGTGTTGCCTTTTATTTTTCTTCTTCTTCTTACAAACATGTTGAAATTAGTTAACTTTGGTAAAATAAGTACGATTATGATATGTTGAGACGTAATTATCATAGTCGTTTTTGGTCATTGTTGATGACACGAGTAATTGCGTAAGTTGTACCTAAAACAAAGAAATATTACTGAAGAAATTTTTGTTATTAATACGTGCTCAAAACAGTAAATCAAAACTCACTGAAAAACATAAAAAAAAGTCATTATAAAAAAAATATTCGAGACGACATAATTTATTGTGTGTCTTAAAGAATTTAATTATTTTATTGTAGCTAAATATATTCGTCGTAGAAATAGTGATACCTTAAACGTTCACAACTTCGCTGAACTTACCAATAATATTAAATCATATAAGACTCGATAAAGAACATATGCAGAAGAATTCAGAATTTTTCTGTAGAAACTGAGGATGATACTCTTTATTCATAGACAAAATCTGAGTTGAAAATTATGAATAATACCTATTCAGAACAAGTTTGGTGTCCGTTTGGAAGAAACAAACCATTTTCATATTTTCTTTGGAAATTGTTCCACAAATTTAAATTAATTAAGTGCGCAAATAATGTCAAAAAATAAAAAAAGAAATAAACAAATTTGATCCCAAAATTTATCACTTAATCATTTGACTAAATTCAAAACCGAGCAATGATGAAAGCACAAGAAATTTTTTTTGGCATGATTTTTTTTCTCAACTCTTTATTAACAATATATATATATATATATATAAAAGCTCGCCAAACTTTCTTTCCACCACTAATGAGGCATCTAAAATGAACTTTTAATTTCAAATTTTTTTCTATTCAATTTTTCTATATTTTTCATTCACACCTTACATTTTACCTTTGAGAAATTTTAATTTCTTGTAGAGACGACATTTTTGTGGTTTCTTTAAATTATTTGACGTATCTAATAATAGGCAGACACTATCTATTTGTTGTGAATTTGGTACCATTATAAATTTCTAATTGGACTTAAGGAAGTTAGGTAAACAGCCATGACTTGTAAGATTTAAAGTGATATATATATATATATATATAAATGAACTTAATTTGTAATTTTGGGCAAGTAAATACCATTATTGTTGATGGAATTATATATACTTAAAGGCTATCTTTGTGCTTAGCGTAAATTTTTTGATTGATCAAATTAAAGTAACTACTTATATATCACTCCATTACACTAATAAATCAAATTAGTATAATTTTGGTAATATTTTTAAATGAAATATTGGGTAGTTCAATCATTTAATAAAACTGTACGGAACCTCCTCTTTCCAAAATGGAATACAAAAATGGGAAATGAAAATTTAGTTGTAGAATTCTTCCTAGAAAGTAATTAGATTATCGTCCTTCTGCGTTTTTTCTCCATAAGGAATATACTTAATATATTAAATAATGAATTTATGTTTTAGAAAATTATATCTAAATTTCAAATATATATTTTAAAAGTTTATATATGAAACTATCAATTGAAGTCAAATTAAAATATCTTAATATATATTATATCTAGTATAATTTTCAAAACGAACTAATGATTCAAATTAGTTGGTACACTTATGTCACCCAAAAGAAAATTCTATTCCTATAATTTCTTTAAAATATTTATTAAAATACACTTTAATTACTTCTTTATTAATAATATTTCTTCTGTTTCTTTTGAATTATTATGTTGCGATTTTTTAAAAGTCAATTTAATTTTTTTAAAAGGAAAAGGGCTAAAAATACCCCCGAAGTATTTGAAATTGAGTAAAAATATTCCTCCATTAGGTTTTGATTCAAAATCACCTCCTTATTGTAACTTTGACTCAAAAATACTCATCCGTTAAATTTTCAGCTAAAAAATACTCCTTTTTCCTGAAAGAAATGAAAAAGATCAAAAACATCCCTTAACTATTACAAATGGAGCAAAAATACTCTTTGCTAGTTTTTGGCTAAAAAAATGTCTCCATTAACATTTTAAAGTTATTATTTAGAATATCCTTCTTCCGTTAAAAATTTAACCTCAACCTATCTTTAAATCAACTTTTGTCAGACTTTGAGTAGTCCAGATTCTTATCATATTAAAAAAAAAAATTATTTATAGTTGCAATTGAATTTTATCGTGAAAATGATAACTTTATGTTGATTGTGTTATATCGCTAATATGAGCACAATAATTTCTATATAAGTTTCATAGGTTTGGAAAAATTTGTAGACTCTATTAAACTCGAAAAATCGATTTGAGAAGAAGACAACGATTATAACGAGGATGAATCTGTGTTATCATTAAAAGATCGACTTTTGAGACATTTTACAAATGGAATAACAGTTCCTTTTGATATGAAAAGGTTAATCTCGAACTTAATATCTGAGGAGAAAGCCTCTTGAGTCTCTAAATACGGTTCTATGTAGATTGATTATATGACAAGTTTTGCCCATATAGCATACACGACGTTATTTTCGTTGGAAAGAGGGACGTATACATACATACATACCTATATATATATATATATATATATATTCTTGCAAAATTTTAAAAGAGGGATATTTTTTAACTAAATCTAATCAAGGGGTATTTTTACACTATTTATGATAATTCAATGATATTTTTAGCTCTTTTTTATTTTCATTAAAGAGAAAATATTTTTAAACTAAAAATTTAACTAAATAATATTTTTGAACCAAAATCTAAAAATAATTTTTTTTAATTCATTTTGAATAGTTCATAAGTATTTTTGATACCACAATCACTTTGGGGGCAGAGTCAAAACTGTAAATTGCTCTTGCTTTGACCATAAAAAGTAAAGGAAATTAATTTTGTCAGATATTAATGGAAAAACAAAATGCTGCACTCCCTTACAGACAAAAAGAAATTACTCATTCTATGGTTACTTGGTTAGCGAGATAAAAGGTGGGGTATTCTTATAATATTATTAATTAAAATAAATAAAATTTATTTTAAAGTTTTAATTAATCATTTTATTTTATTTCGAGTAGAATAAATAAATTGAAAATTATAATTTTAAAATTATAAATTCATAATAATTCAATCTATGTACCAAATGAAGCTTAAGGGTTCATTTGGTTGAAAGTAAATTGTCTCAAAATTAGTTACCTCACCCTCAAGACGAATTACAAATAAGGAATACTACAATTTTAAAATAAATTATTTCACACTTTATTTCAACCAAATTTAAAATTAATTATTTCTTGTCTCTATTATCAAAGGAGCCCCAAAATCAACGTCATTTGATAGAGTGTATTAGTAAAATAGTACATGCATTAACAAAGGTACGTTTCCATGTTATGTATAACTAATACTTGTATTGATTATACTCTCTATTGTGTATTACTAATACTATGAATTTCTAAGTATTAGTAATGTAATAGTTTTAATGCATGCATTAGCATGATTAAAGACTCAATTGTCTCTCAAAAATATTTTTACATTTTTTTAACCAGAAATGTAAAGGATATTTTTTGTAGATAACTTTTTTTATACAATACATGTTATTTTTAGCGCATCAAATTAAATACTCCCTCTATCCCATTTTAGTTGAATTTGTGAGGTAATGCACACGTATTAAGAAAAATATTCAAAGACAAAATTTACATCATACTTTTCACTATTGCCCTTTGTGAAATCATAAATATATGGTGTAATTTGTCTCCTAAAAATATAAAACTTCAATAAATAAAAGGGCAAATATGAAAAGTGTTTCAAACATTCTTCTTGAATTTTGAATAATTC
>JAPFFP010000046.1:15701711-15735342 GCA_026153255.1 Solanum medicagineum
GAACATTAAAAAAATTCAATTAATTTAAGACGAAGAGAGTAATACATAAAAATGTTCTATATATAATTAATAAAAATATTATAAATACATATATTATTAATATAAATACTATTAACATATTCTATTTAATATTATTCTTTATCACCAAAAATGATCTATGAACCAATGCAATAGAGACTTTGTTCTGCATAAAGCTACTAGCTTGATAGCCCAATCAATCAACTCTATTACATTTAATTCTCATTCTCCCTTCCCTCCTGACTCCACAAAACTACAAAAACAGGCTCAAAATCCAAGAGCTTTTTAATATAGTGCTAATCTTTTTGCTTCTGAGAATTTCCAAAAAGAAAAGAACACACTACACACAACAAACACTACCAAAAAACACATCTTTTCAATTTTCCTGCACTTTTTTTGCCGCCTCCATCACTGGAAAAATGCTCTTCAACTTCCTCTACTCTCACCTTCATTTCTTTCTCACAGCTGAAAAATTCTTCAGACACCAACTTTGAAAAAGGAGACATTTTAATTTCAAAGAAAGATCATGGATAGTGTCATTTGTTATACTGTTAAAAGGAGGTCTTTATATGTCATTATTTCTTGCTTTCTCCTTTTTCTCTTAGCTTACAATAGTTCCACTGTGTTTTATGTTCAAGTCCCTGTTCCGGCTAACTCCTCGCCTGAACTTTCAAGCTTTTTAACTGAAAATGTCGCCAGAAAATCAAGAAAGTTGGTGTCGGTATCATCTTCAGCTAAACTCTCATCTTCTGTGATATATGCAGTAAAAGAAGAAACCCCACTTGTAAAACCAAACACCCAGTTGACAATTTCCCGCAAAAATCCAAACTTGATGGGTTTTACATATAATTCTGTGGCTTATCGACCTAGAAGAAGGAGACAGAAGAAGCCTTTGGTGAATGTTCTTCCTTCAGGGGCAAGAATCAATGTGTTCTCGATGAGAATGAAGGAGTTTTTTGGTTCTAAATCTTCCAATTCTTCCTGTACGTTTCGATTTTTCATGACTTGGCTTTCTTCCATTGAGTCTTTTGGTGAAAGGGAACGGTTTGCTGTGGAGAGTTTGTTCAAGGCACACCCAAATGGCTGTTTGGTCATTATGTCCACTTCAATGGACTCTCCAAGAGGAAGGCAAGTTTTAAACCCTTTCTTGGATAAAGGATATAGGGTAACTGCAATTTCACCTGATTTTGTTTACTTGTTTAAAAATACTACTGCTCAAGCCTGGGTTGATAGTTTAATGAAGGGTAATATAGACCCAGGGGAAGTTTCTTTAGGTCAAAACCTCTCAAATCTGCTAAGACTTGGTTTACTGTATAAGTTTGGTGGGATTTATTTAGATACTGATGTTATAGTGTTGAAGAGTTTTGGGAAGCTAAGGAATGTTATTGGGGCTCAAACTATTGATGCTGAAACAAGAAACTGGAGCAGGTTAAATAATGCTGTCATGATTTTTGATAAAAGGCATCCTTTGTTGTACAAGTTCATTGAAGAATTTGCTCTTACATTTGATGGGAACAAATGGGGTCATAATGGCCCTTATTTGGTTTCAAGGGTTGTGTCAAGGGTAAGTGGAAGAGATGGATACAATTTCACTGTTTTGCCCCCAATGGCTTTTTATCCAGTTGATTGGAATAGGATTGGTAGTCTCTTTCTTGGGCCGAGGAACGAGACTCAGTCGAAATGGTTGCTCTTGAAACTCCACAAGATTCAGAGTGGAAGTTTGGCACTGCATCTTTGGAACAAGCAGAGTAGAGAGCTTGAGGTTGAAGAAGGAAGCATAATTCAACATATAATGTTAGATTGTTGTGTTTTCTGCAGTTCTTACTCGTCAAAGTTGTAAGTATACACCAGGGAAAATCAGCCTCAATGTGTTTTATTCTTCATTAATTGTTGTTGGATAATGGACCACCTAAGTTCATTACATAGGTTGTCTTGAAGAACATTAGGTGGTACAGAAATAAAGCAGGATCCATGTATTCTACTTCATCGTCTCTGTGATTGAACAAATTATACAAAGATAGAACAGCAGAATTATTACTAAGTTTCCATCCTCTGATATGCTCTTGGCCCCACGATTTAATTGTATAAATATTTTGAGTTTTTTGTTTCGCTTTGGCATAAACCCAAGTTTTCTTTAATACAAAGTTACAAGGTAGTTGACAGGGCGGCTATCAACTGGTGAATTGATTCAGGACCACTATATGTAATGTGATGCTATCCATTGAATAAATATTTGTGCTACTACTGATCAGCTTGTGCGCTTACTTTAATTTTAGTCCAGAGTTTGTTCATATTGTTGTTCATGAAATTATGCTAGCTTGATGGAAGGAAATGAAAATGTTTCCCTCTAAATCTGTAGGAGACAGGGTGCTGCCTGTATGATATTAGGCCAGTAAGCAAGTTTCTGATGGAATTAGTCCAAGAATTATTCAGAAGCTACCCTACTAACACTTATAATTCATAATTCTATCTGGTTAGTTGTGTGAATGCAGAAAAGTCATGGGCATGTTGTGATCTAACCACCTTTAATGATATGTCCTTGGTGCACAAATATCTTGTTGACCTGAAACAGGATTATGATGAAGAATACTTGGAAATTTCCTTCATCTCTCTTCCTATCTGTTAAGTAAAGTAAAATGACAACCAAACGTATTGAATCTTCAGCTCCTTCAAATTTTCCTTCACTAATTATCTTACTTCATTATAACCAAATCTGTATCCTGTATTGATCTTCATATTGTCCTTAGAATAATGTCATTAAACCAAGATTGTCTAAAGAGGCCAGGAGAATGATTCTGTGTGATTGCATGTTTCTCGTATGTTTTGACACTTTGATTCTTGTCTTCTATTGTATTCACCCTTTTGGTGGGTGGGTGGGGGCTAGAGGTGGTGATCCTGTATTCTCTGCTTTCAACCTCCCGGCCCACCCCCCAAAAAACATGTAAATAAGATCAACTAATATCTAATTTTCCTAAGCTTGCTCTTGCGATTTGAAGCAGTATTTGTTAAGTTTCTTAGGAAATGCATATGCTGCACATGGTTGCTGTCTTTTGAGTAGATACTGCGCCACACTTGGGCCAATCTGTTTTCATCTTTTATCTGTTTTCTCATTCACTTTCTCCAGTTGCATTGCTGATTAATGTATTTGGAGTGACAAAGTCTAGAAATTACCCAACTTACAGGACCAAAAAAGGTAATTAATGTATAGCTGGTGAAACTTTGATGACCAGTCCTTTTCTTTGTTTTCTGCACTATGTAGTGCATGTGGTCTTTTAAGAGCTTTCACTTTCAGGTCTCTATCTGTTTGGTGTACCTCCAACTCAATTTCACCAGAATGCTCAAAATAATTGCTAGATATCATTCTCTAAATACCTTAGAAGAGGATGTGCATTATGGATGGAAAAAGGAGGCATATCATTTAATTCTCATTCCATTGAGGACTGACCAAAAAGTTTGACTTGCTATTAGCATTTAACAACTTTTATTCATTTACAGTTATTCATCCTACACATGACAGAACCTTCTGATTTCTGCAACTTTTGTTAAAGACTTAGAAAAGAACAAAACGTAAAGATGAAAAAGGTAACCATAAACTACCACCCAGGGCATTGATCTAGTGATAAGAGTGTAGCGCGTGATACATGGATTAGGCACTTTGTCAAACGTTTGAACCCTGTCGTATACAAAAGTTTGGCATTTTAAGTGGGACGGAGAAATGGGTTGTCCGATCAAGTGTTGATTTTATCCATTCCGACTCAGGATAATGCCATGGACACAGAAGGAAATAATGGTCCAGTAAAAGCAGTGGAATATCTATCAAGCGGAGCCATATATACAGATGTTCACCATCACTGCTCTGTTGTTCTTACAGAAAAGGAAAAAGAAAGAGGGATGAAGAAGAAAATCTACCTATTACTTCTGAAGTTTCTAGATATCGAATTTCAATGTCATCAAGATACAAGCTATATGAAGTTTTTGTTTTGTATATAAGATAATATTATTGTGTAATGCAATTGACTCTAGACAGTTCACAGATTTATGAAGCTGGCAAATCAAATGTCTCAAGAGCAAATGCCAACTCTCTTTTGGCTGCTGCTAAAA
Organism: Solanum medicagineum; assembly: GCA_026153255.1. NCBI lineage: Eukaryota > Viridiplantae > Streptophyta > Magnoliopsida > Solanales > Solanaceae > Solanum > Solanum medicagineum. Next base: position 15,705,831 of record JAPFFP010000046.1, read on the forward strand.
CTGTGATATGATATGCCCCTTCATTGTGTCTGCATTAGATGTTTGACATCTTCAAGCTCCAATTCACCACCTTGTTGTGGTTTGTCATTCTGGAACATCATTTCGATTTCTTCCAATGATTTCCCCTTCGTTTCTGGAACACATTTGTAAACAAAGGCAACAGAGAGAGCTGATATAGCAGCAAACACAAAAAATGTTCCTCCTACTGTAATCATACGAGAAACGGAGAGGAAAGACATTGCAACCACACCACTACTAACCCTGCTCCCTACTGCACCAAGAGCTGATGCTTGGGCTCGAAGTCTTAGAGGGAAGATTTCAGATGTCAAGACCCAACAAATTGGTCCAATACCCACGGAAAAGAACGCTACATTTCCACATACACATAAAATTGCCAACTTGATACCAACTGAACCATTCCCCAGTAAAGAAAGTGTGAGGCCAAGGCCAAACAGACAAGTAGTCATACCAATTGTGCTGACATACAACAAAGGTTTCCTACCAACTTTGTCAATAAGAAATATCGCTATCAAAATGAATATTGTTTTTGTGAATCCAACAGCAACAGTTGCAGCTAGGAGCTGAGTGTTACCCTTAATTCCTGCATCCTTGAAAATTGTTGGACTGTAATACACAGTTGCATCTATACCTGTGACTTGTTGAAAGCACTGAATACCACAACCTGTTATCAGCATTCTTCGAACTCCAGGTGAAGGATTTAGCAGTTCACGCCACACTGCTTTCTCTTCATACTTCTCAGCATTAGCATGCCCTGCAGCTTGCTGAATTTCTGCTAGCCTCTCTTCTACTTCATTTGCATTTTCAATAGTTTTTAGTAGCACTAACCTTGCTTCATCTATCCGATTTTTCATCACCAACCACCTTGGAGATTCTGGAATGACAAATAGCGCGATACCAATAAAAACTGAGGGGAGAATCCCCACACCTTGCATGACTCTCCAATTTATATGAGGGGATAAACCAGAAAAAGCATAATTCGAAACATAACCTAAAAGAATTCCTAGATTGATGAATATCTCAGGGAAGGAAGTGAAAGACCCTCTAGCAACTGTGGGTGATATCTCAGCGATATAAACAGGTGCAATCATAACTCCAAAACCAATACCAATTCCAGCTAATAACCTTCCAATCATTAACACCTTGAAGTCAGGAGCAAGAGACATTATAAGAGCTCCAGATTGAAACACAATGGCTGCAAAACCCATGGTCCACTTCCTGCCGATGGCATCTGAAGTTTTTCCTCCTGCCAAACTTCCCAAGAGTGAAACTATGCTCAAGATTCCAACAAGGGCTTCTTCTTGTATTTCAGTAATATTCAAGTCTTGCTGAATGAATATAATAGCTCCACTCATAACACCAACATCTGCAAATGGAATAGTTCCTATCAGATGTTACCTTTGAATTGCAACACATACCAGCTAAAACACCGAGGTCTAGGCCAAAAGCAGAGCTCAGAAGGAGGTCTTGGCTATTTATAAGGTTCTTTTAGAGGTAGATTTTAGAAGTGGACAAAATCACTAAACTCTCCACAACAGCAGACATTATGATCCAGTATCCTTTAACCTTAAGAATCAGTATATGATGCAGTTCAGAATCCTAATCTACAAAAAGCAAAAGATTCATTTCCTAGCTTATCATAGTTCAAACAGAATCCTAATCCACAACATAGATGAATCTTGTCTCTAAGTCAATTCCTTTTAAACATATATCAAAAAGACAGACAAACCAATGGTAAAGCAAAGAGGATTAATATAAAGATGGGAGGAACAGATAAAGGAATGGAACAAAAAAGACCAACAATATACCAACCATATCCAAGAAGCACAGAATTAAGTGAGGCAAAGATGGCACAAGCCAAAACATATTTTCTGTTGTTCATGTCATTTCTTTTCTCTTCACATAATACAGAAGCATCCTCTTCCATTGCATCAGAATCCATTCTCTTGTACTTCAGAACACCTCCATTCCCATTTTCTTGGATACCCATCTCCTCTGTATGTTTTCTATATCTAAATCCCTCTCTACACACTAGTCAACCAAAAAAAAAGTCTTTTCCTTCTGGGGTATTGTGCTAACTTTCTCCTTGTTTCATATCATATGAACAAAGAGAAAGTCAGGGATCTGCAGTTTCTCAGGTGTTGGAAAGACTATTCCTAGATCTGAGGAATCAAGAATTCAGAAATAAATGTGAGTCTGACACTCCAGCTTTGGAGGGTCAAAGATAATTTTCCTAAATGTACTATGATGTTAAAACATCATCCTATTGGCTATGAGGGCACCAAGAAGGAAAAAAGAAACAACAATAGTTATGACTTGGATGGGAATTTTCTCTTACCAAATAAAACAAAACCAAAAAAAAAATAAAATGGACATTACCAAACTTGTGTTATTACCAAATATTATTAAATTTGATTGCCTTAAATCTTGTCTGTAGTTTTTTTTTTTGGGGTGGTTGTTGGATATAATTGTTTTGCTTTTCTACGCGGGTGTCATTTGAAGTACTTACTATTTCCATTTGTCTTTCACTTGATTAAATATTTTTATTAATTAAATCAATAAATATGTGTACTCTTGCCTCTCTTGGTGCCTTGATTTTGTGTTGTTTCAAGTTTTCCTCTCTTTTTTTCACCTACAAAAGTAGCTAGTTTTCTCATGTGATTGTACTGTTGTGAGAAATCAAGTTTAAAGGTCTAAAGTCAAATTTAAAGAACAAGTCTTATTTCATTTTAATTGATATTTATAAATTAAATAATTATAACATATTCAATATAATACTATAAATAAGATACGGAGAGATGGAATATACATGAACATTATAAAGTTAGAATGTAAAAGGTGAATATTCAATAAAAAATATGGATATAATATAAAGGTAGAATAATAAAAGTTAACTAAAAAATTTAAAATATTTATACAATGATATCAAAATACTGTTCCGCTGAATTTGGTATGTTGATATAATGAATTTGATTGGTTTTACTGCTTGAAATTTCAAGAAGACACCAAAAAATAAATTTAACTTTTCTATATAAATATACAATAATAATTTTGCATAATATAGAAAGTTTGACTGTTTGACAGATGTTAGAATATTTAATAAGAGAGAATAAAATTAGTAAAGGGGGAATAAAAAAGTAAATATAAGAATGATAATGGTGGTCATGATAATCTTCAGAGTATAGTTTTTTAAAAAAAAAGGATGTAAAATTAACTAAATTGACACTAATTCATTTCTCAATTGTTACAGCAATCACTATATAAAATGAGGTAAAAAATTATTATGTTTTTATCAACAAATTCTTTAAAAAATATCAATACATGAAACTTCTTTTTTAACAATATATATATATATATATATATTTGGGAGAAAGTGGAGGCCCCAAAAAAATTGAGGCCATAAGTATTTGTATAATTTGTACAACATTTGTATACAGTTATATAATTCGCTATACAATTCGCAGCTTTGTATAAAATTTGTATATTCGTGCACAACGCTTGTATAATTGGTGTTTGTATCTTTCACTATACAATTTGATTTGCGCACAACTTTTGTATAATCGAGCACAACGTTTGTGTAAATCATGTAAATCATATAAAATTTAAATTATAATTATAGCTAAATATTTGTCAAGATCCATAGTTAATTCAAATTATAATTATATTAGCTAATTAATTAATATATATTTGCATATCGCCTTATTTTTCCTTTATTTTATGGCACTTTGCATGTGTGTGAACAATTACATAAGCCCAAGGTCACACAAAGCGGTTCAGCCCAATCAGCCCAACGATCACTTACAACGAATCTGATATTTTCTCGTTCGATTTCTTCTTCCTTTTCGTGCTCCCTCCATATTTCCTTCTCTTCCCTTTCTCGTACAACTCCACCGGAAAAAGTATCACTACTGAAAATCTACATTAACTTCAAACGGCCGGAATAGTATGCCGGTTGAAGTAGCAAACGGAGTAACAGAAGCAATTGGTTATCCAAAAGGCGATTTGAGACCTCAAAACCCTAACTCCGCCTCTAAGAAATCGAAGGAAAGCGAGCGACGCCGTAGGCGCAGGAAGCAGAAGAAGAACAAGGCGGCGTCGAAGGTCGCAAATGGAGAAGACAGTGATAACGCTGCGCAAGACGGAAACGGCGGCGCTGAGTATGGCTTTAAGGAAAATTCCGATCCTCAGAAGGTGCTTTCTGCTTATCCTTAATGTTATGTATACGGTTTGAATAATTTACTTAGTGTTGTTGATGATTTATTTTCTTGTGGAAGTAGATCTTTTCCATGTGAATGTTTTCAGGTATTTGTGTTATAGATCGATATTACCACGGTTTTCATGTTGTGGAGCTTCTTAGCTTGAAATTTTTAGGCGCTTTTGGTGTAAAAGATTGAGCTGAGTCAGTTGAAGTCCAGTGATTGTGGTAGTTTGGACACTGTAGTGTAAGAACTACTTATTATGTTTTATTTGTCGGGTGAACAAGATAAGAGGAGAAGGAGCCAATTTTGTATGTAGTATGAAATCTACTTATTAGAATCAGGAAATGAATTTCCTCAATTGGGAATGATGGGAATGAAAATAATGAGAAACCCATGCGACTTACATGTGTGGCGTTCATTGTTCATGGGTTTCATATTCTACTTGTTCATAGTTGTAGGGTAAGTAGATTATGTTGTCATTGTAGGATATATAGAAATAAGTTCATGGAAACTTCTTTCACCATTGTGGTCCCTACAAAGATGTTCAGGACGTAGCGTCTGTAACATGATGGCTTGTGTCAAATCTGATGGGGCTTCAGGTACAATAGACTATAAAGTGTGTGCTTCACTGAACAAGGGTGCAAAGTAATCCGTACACACAGACATAATGCAAGAAAGAAAATACATGCCTAAGTAACATGAACATTTTCGTGGAGAGCAGCGTCTAAATTGGCAACAACTAATGGGCTCCTTTTTATTTTCTTATTTGCTTTCACTGCGAGTATATGATTAAGTCTATGTTGCTCGGACTCAGGACTTTTGCCTCTGTACCTGGGTCAACACGACATTGACATGGGTTAGGGTGTGGGATTCATGTCAGATCCGGTAAATAGAGATTGGATACTTTGACCAAATCCATGGACACATTAGAGAGTTTTTTTTTGTTGAGATTTTGATATCTCAAGAAAACAAAAAGTAGAGATATGAAGAACCGGAATAGCATACCTTCACTTTTATCTCTGTTTTAGATTTCTTTGTTTGCTTCATATAGCAGGACAAATTGAAGCAAACAGAGTTAAACTGCGGGGAAGAAGCAGAGAGTTTAAAGAAACTGTTGTAGATGACTGAGTCAACTCATTGGGGAAAATGATTGAGTTTTGTTATCGTTTGGGTCTGAAATGACTGAGTTGTTCGTAGACAATATTGGTTTCACGGTGATACATCTTTGATGAATAAAAAGAAGCTATAGAGATGAAGAAAGAGGAAGATAAAGGGATGTAGAATGCATCTCAATATGGTCCAATAAAATAAGGATAAACTCTCTTGTTTCTAGGCCTTGATCACAATCCACTTTCAGCTACATAGAGTATGGGCAAAGACAGACGGCCCATTTTACAATCTTCATCTAGAATAAAAATTTGCCCTCTTATTTGGACATAAAATAGAACAATAGTAGGAACTAGAGTATTCTTTCACTATGTTTGTTACAAATTTAGTGATAGATCTTTTTCCAGCCAAATTTAGTTTTATAGAAGTCCTCAAAGACCAATTAACGCACATGCAAGGAAAAAATAGACAAACTAAAAATGGGTAACATTTTTTTCCTTTGTAGTTTTCTTTCGGTTTTTTCAAAAGAATCTTCTTCCTAATTAGTGCGTATTTAATAGTAATATTAAGGAATTAATAAAATGTTAGTATATTTGATTGAGACTAAGAATTAAATACTTCCACAAGATAACTATTATCATTATTACCACCAAAAGATGTGCTGCAGTGGATGTGCTGTTCTTTCCTTTAACTAGAGGTCTTGGGTTCGAGACCTGGAAAAATTCTTGGTGGGGAGTGCTTCCCCCAAATGGGCCCGAAATGACGCGAATGCGGATTAGTTGGCTTCCAATGCTGGTACCAGACAGCAAATGAAAAATTAAAAAAAATCATTATCGTAAAGTGTTGTTAAGTGCTCGATTGAGGTGCCTAAACCCCAAAAGAATCCTACTTGGGGAGATTTGATTGATTCTGAATTTAGGTGCAAACTTGGCTTCACACTTCACTATGCAGACACTAAGGCATATACATCTTATTGCTCATAGGCACTATCTTGAAAGAAAGGGTACTAAACAATAATATAGGAATAATATAATAAACTTCGTATTGATTTTTGATCAAGTAAGAACTTCTTATTGTTTAAAATAGAAACTTAGAAATTTGGCATAAGAAACAAGTACCAAGTCCGAATTAGAAACTAAGATTTGGATCTCCACACAAGCACATAGTCAACATCTCAAATCATTTGAACTTGCTTTACATGTTTTAGAATCCCATATTTCATTAATTGTAGTTCCCCAAATTCTTTTGTTCCTATAATTATATTTGTACTTAATCCTATGTTGTTCGGACTCGGGTGGGAGTGTCAGATAGGGATCTAGAGATCAATTCGACATGATCTAAATTTTAAAGGTACAAATCCAGGTAAGGATCATTGGAGTCTTTTGATATAATTACGTAGGATCGTTGGAGTCTTTTGATACAATTACGTCCTTTTGGTTCAACTGTAAGAGGTGATGTGATTACTGATCTCCCGTTTTGCAAATGATATGAGCAAAACCATTTGTTCTTTAGAAGTCGCAAATGATAAGTGAGGTGGTACTGGTTATAGCCTTCTGTTTTTAGCAGTAAACTTTCATATGAGACCATTCGGGAGAAGCTAGAGGTGGCCCCTGTGGCTGACGAGATGAGGGAAGCGAGACTGCGATGGTTTGAACATGTGCAGAGAAGAAGTACCGATGTTCCTGGTAGGAGGTGCGAGAGGTTGGATTTTGGAGTTACACGGAGGAGTATAGGCAGACCGAAGAAGTATTGGGGGAGGTGGTCATACAAGATATGGTGAAACTTGATTTCACTAAGGACATGACCTTATATAAAAAGGAGTGGAGGTCGCGAATTAGAATAGCACGCTAATTGATTTCTAGGGTCAGGTTGATGTTTGACCTTGGGGTATAGTAGGGTAGTAGGATTAGTCGTGTCTTTATATCCTGTGTTGGCATGATCTGTCTTATATATGTTAATTTTATCATATTTACACACTATGATGTGCTTTTCGTTATAGTCGTTCTTTTTGTTTCTTTTTCTTTGCCTTTTCTTTTTTCCATGTCTAGTTTATTCTGCTTATCGGTTTTTGAGACGAGGGTTCCCAAAACAGCCTATCTACCTTTGTGAGGTAACGGTAAGGTTTGCGTACATTCTATATTCCCCAGACCCCCCTTGTGGGATTCCACTAGGTATGTTGTCATTGTTGTTGTAGTGGGTAATTATGAAAGTCTGTTTTTTTTTTTTATTTGATTTGCACGGAGTGTCCGAGTCTCTTTGAGACACAACTAATCCCAGGGGTGCACAGACCCTCGGTAAGGAGTTTCCCGCAAATGTGAAATTCTGGTATTATATTTGTCTCCGCAAAGGATGTAGATGATCCAGTATAGGTGACCCACCGGGATTGCTTGTTTCACTACCTCTTTTCTAAGATATTCTTGTGATATCTGAAGAAATATTGAACCATCTAAATTGTAGAAAAAAGTGTGTTTTACTCAAGCAGCACTGTTGTAAAAGTGCTCTGGAAGCAGAAAAAACTTGGTCCACGCCGTCTTTAAAAAAATACCTTCTATTGTTGGTTTTATTGTAATATGAGATATTTTAACCTTCAATGCATGTTTACCTAAAAAAATTTGATCTCGACAACTTCTCAATTTTCGACAGTCTCTGGTTCAAGTTGAAGTGGAGTATGTACCAGAGAAGGCCGAATTAGATGGTGAGTTCGATGAGGAATTCAGGAAGGTTTTCGAGAAATTCACTTTCACAGATGCCACTGGTTCTGAGGTACATAGAGCTTTGTTCACTTGCATCAATTTTCTGCTGTTGGTCTCTTGTCATGCGTTTAAGTGTGAAATCTATTCCGTGGTTATCATTTTCTGCTGAAGCCAGTTTGCTTAATATCTTTCAATTGAAATTCTTCAGGAGAATGATAAAAAGGATGAAACTGCTGCTGATGGAGCCTCTAAGAAAAAGGCGGATTCTGATTCTGAGGAGGAAGAAGAGGATGCACAACAAAAGGAGAAGGGTGTCTCTAACAAAAAGAAAAAAGTTAGATTTTTTAGCATCCTTTCTGTTGATGTTTCTCTTTTGCTTCAAGTTTTTTTTTCCTTCAGTTAGGTCTTAGACTGAACAGTTTCTACATTTCAGCTTCAGCGTCGGATGAAGATTGCAGATTTGAAACAAATCTCTATGAAGCCTGATGTTGTTGAGGTATGTAAGGCATTCGTTTTATTGTTATTTTCCTGACACACATACTCTAAGCAGTTTTGCAGTTTTGCGTACTGTTAGCGGTATCCTGTGTATTTATCTTGTCATGTGCCACAATGGGTTATCAAATATTATCCTTAGAGAAATGCATTAGCGTTCTGATTTTCCGTCTGTCGTTTGTATTCTTTCTTTTGTGATTATGCCCATCCCAAATCTGCTTTCTGGTTGAGTCATTGCTATGATGTGAGTCATTTATTAAGTATGACTTTGTCAGGGTTCTGACATTATTTTTCTTTAAAGATATGGTATTATCAACTATCAAAAGGTATTTGCATCTTTAATTTTGGCTAGTGGTGGCGATATGTTTCCTGTGTCTTGTGTGCTGTCCTTTTTCCAGTGCACTTGTGCTGAAAATGTGAACTGCCAGATCTAGCAATTTTTGTTCTGTATAGTATTTTTTTTTTCCTTCTCTGCTTGTCATCTTCTGAATTATCTTCTTTTTCATTGCTCTGGAAGTAAATTTTGCATGATAGTATGCAAGTTTTATTCAACTCTTGTGATAGTATTACAATGTTGGAGTGTTAAATTGTCTGGTTTCTGATTTATACGACATAATTGATGTTTAGACTCTGGAGTTTGGCTCCAAGTGTAGCCCACTTTCCCCTGGTATTGATTATGTATATATGTTTAGGTATGGGATGCCACAGCAGCAGACCCCAAGCTCCTGGTATTTCTGAAATCTTACCGGAATACTGTTCCTGTTCCAAGACACTGGTGTCAGAAACGGAAATTTTTGCAGGTGAGTCATTACTAATGATACACGTATATTAAGGTTAATTGGAGTGAAGAACAATGTGTTCCTCTTGCACTGCATGTAACAACTAGTAATAATAGAATTGCTTGATAGGAGAAAAAGGTTTGGTTTATGAAGGGGCTCATAGAAGAAAAATGAGGTTTGTCTTATATGTATATATATGTGGTTCTTGCAGGCAAGCGGCCGTGACACTGGTGGAGCCTCAAACATGTAGGTGTTTGGCAAGGAGACTCTTTGCATTATATCTATGTTTCTGTGTGTGTGTGTGTGTATATATATTTTCCTTATCTTTTAGAGGGTTGGGATACATGCATTTGGCTGTTTTTGGTGTGTATGTTGCTGGGTTTTCACTTTTCTCTTTTTCGTAAATGTAAAAACAGCTGGTTGCCCTTGAGTATCTTAAAGATTGAGTGACGAATATTTTCTCCTAACCAAATTCTAATTATTTTAGTTGTCTTTGCATTATTTATCTGTCAAAGGTGGATTTTCTGTTCTGACAGGATCTGCCAGTACACTAGTACAGTCATATAAGCCACAGATTATTTGTATAGGGTTTTCTTAGTCTCTCTTTTTTTTGCTCCCTTTTATGTCACTGACTGAATTCGTTTTTCAGGGGAAGCGTGGTATTGAGAAGCAGCCATTTCAACTTCCCGACTTTATAGCTGCAACAGGAATTGAGAAAATTAGACAAGTATGATATTCTGTCCAATTTTATCCTTCTTTCCTAGACGGTTTTGTTAAGTAGGAATATGTTGTATGAATTATTGTAGATACACTGATAATAAATGAAGGCTTTTCATTCTGACTACTGAAAAATGAGGAGGATATGTTGGTACTCTATCAAATTAGTATCAAGTAAAATGAAGCTTAGATTTCAAGTGAAACTCCTTGGTGCTTTCATATTCTACATTATCTCGAGATGAGCTTGGTGACCCTACTTTTTTGATATTAGAACACCCTACGACATCTTTTATTTATGAAACGATAATTAATTTGTACCAAGAAGGTACAAGAATAGTAAAACTGAAGGTCTTAGTCCACCTACATCTTGAAATACTATAAAAGATCCATCACTGAGGCAAATGTCAGTTATAATATTCCCCTTACACCAGAAAAGACTCTCAATTCGCTTAGTAAATGTGCTCTTTCTTTCTGTTGACCGTTTGGTAGTTCTAATTGCAGAACAGACAGATCCTAAAACTATTTACCTGGAGTAAGATGAGTTTACAAATTTGTGGTGTGAAAACTTTCTGAAATATGATACCTTTTCTATGAACATATGTAGTATGTCTAGTTTCCTTGCTGTTGTTTGAATCTCTTTTTAGTTTACAAGTTTGTTGTGTGGAAGCTTATTGAAATATGATATCTTTCTGTGAGCATATGTAGAATTAGTTTACTTGGCGTTGTTTGAATATCTTATTTGTTCTTTTGGAGCAGGCTTATATTGAAAAGGAGGACAGTAAAAAGCTTAAACAAAAGCAGCGGGAAAGGATGCAGCCTAAAATGGGGAAGATGGATATTGATTATCAGGTTTATATGAGCTTCTGGTTTCTCAATGATACTGACCTTTCGAATGCTTTTATACTATAGTTAACTGCTTTTGTACTTTTCTGTGGCTTACTACTCTGGGTTATTCTTCACAGGTTCTACATGATGCCTTTTTTAAGTATCAAACTAAACCGAAGTTGACATCCCTTGGCGATCTATATTATGAAGGGAAGGAATTTGAGGTAAAAAAATAGTCACAGAATATTGTTCATCAAACTCATGCGCTTTAATTTTTTTTTTACAAAAATGATGGTGGTGTCCGGGTTTAGTTTTGTGCGCACATAGATTATTCTACCAATTCCGCCAGGTATCTGCTACCTCTCAGAACATCTGCACTCAAGACTTAGAGCGAAGAAACACCTAGTATTTCTTTGCTTTCGCTGGGGTTTGAGCCTTCTGAGAACCATGTTCTCCTCCAACTTTATTGACCATTAAGTCACACCCTTGGGTGCTAAACACATGCTCTTTCTTTTCTAGCTTTCATGCTAACTTTTTCTTTTAATCAGTCTCAGCCTTACTGATATTTTACCAATACTGGGTAAAACTATGAGTGTCTTTTAGCTGTCATAATCTTATATGACCAAACTGGGATGGTTTGGATTGGAGTATCCAACTTGGAGATGTGCACCTCTTGTGTTAATTCTTGATTGTTAGGCTTTATAACTGTTATTACTTTCTATATCCTATCCTCTGCATTTTTATCTGTTAACCATTTTGATATACAGGTCAAGTTGAGGGAAATGAAACCTGGAACTTTGTCTCATGAACTGAAAGAGGCCCTTGGTATGCCTGAAGGTGCTCCTCCTCCTTGGCTCATCAATATGCAGGTTGGAGAACTTGAAACTACTTGTTCTTTTACTGGAAGAGTTGTTACTTACCTCAGGTTCTTGTTTCATTACTATGATGTGTTCATTGCTAATGTGATTTCCATACCTCCAATTTTCCGTGCAGAGATATGGTCCTCCACCCTCTTATCCTCAGCTGAAGATCCCTGGACTCAATGCTCCTATTCCACCAGGAGCCAAGTTTGGCTATCAGCCAGGAGGTTGGGGTAAACCACCTGTTGATGAAGTAGGTTCTACAACCTTTCAGTATATTAGAGCTGTTGTATATTCCTCTTTTCAGATTGTTTCTACTTTAGATTTTCTTATTTTAAATTCAACCTTTTGCCTTCTTTCTTTGACATAGTATGGTCGCCCTTTATACGGAGATGTCTTTGGCGTATTACAACAAGATCAGCCGAATTATGAGGTACATTGTGTTCTTTCTTTTGCTTGGTATGCTCTTGGAGTGTAAGTTGATAGATTTAGATTTTATTTTAAGTAGTCGCCATATCATTTAATGAAATGGTAAAATCATGGAAATTGTATCATATTTCAAAATGGTTAATAGAGAATACTTGAACTAGCTACTTGATTTTGGTAAATACTTAAACTAACTACTTGACTTTGGTAACCTTGCAAAGGTAAGACCTACTTATGCTGTTTCAATATTGTGAATAAATTTCTTTCTTTAAAATTAGTACTGTTTATACATTCGTAAATGTGGTCTTATAGTTGGTGCCACAAAGGCTTGAGCCTCACTTTTTTGCTTGGTGTCTTGTGAAAATTAAAACGTGCTCACCTATATGTGTAGGATGAACCTGTTGATAAGACTAAACATTGGGGTGACTTGGAGGAAGAGGAAGAAGAGGAGGAAGAGGAGGAGGAAGAAGAGATGGAGGAAGAGGAGCTGGAGGATGGTATTCAGTCAGTGGACAGTCTTTCGAGGTACCACACTTGATCCATACCTTTAATTTCCAATATTTATCAGAAATTATGTAGTAGCTTGATATCTTCCTCATTTTAGATTCCCTTCACTGGTTTATTCCTTCTTGCTGGCATCCATTTTAGGCTTTGTTCTCAATGTATTTTTCTCTTTGGTGTAGTACTCCTACTGGCGTTGAGACTCCTGATGTTATTGACCTTCGCAAGCAGCAGAGGAAGGAGTCCGAGAAGCCCCTCTACCAGGTTATTAGGCCAACTTTGACTCCCAGTTTTTGCATTCCGTCTGCTTACTTTTTCTTCCATGAGCGAAACTGATAACCCCTCTTTTTCTATTAAGGTGCTTGAAGAAAAAGAAGAAAAGATAGCTCCCGGTACTCTTCTGGGGACAACCCATACGTAAGTAATCTACCTATCTATAGTTCTATACTCACACTTATATAGTTTTGGATACAGCAGTTATCCTTCCCTCCACTGTGCAATTGATTTATGCTCTCATCCTGCAGGTATGTGATCAACACTGGCGCTCAAGACAAGACTGGTGCCAAAAGGGTAATCTTTTTGTGTCATTTCTTCAATGGAAGCTTACATTCTTGTTTGGTTTTGTTAATGGATAATTGAAGCAGAAATCTTCATAGAGTGACATGGTCTTAATAGTGTCAGCTGCTAGTAGTCGGGCTATAGATGTTGTGGATGTGTCTTAATGTGGTGGAATTTTCAAATTATTCTTGTTAGTAGTTAGTTGGTCACTGATGATAAGTACATAGTTGACAAAGGAGCGGAGGACTTCAATTTCATTTATGTCGCTTTCTGACAGCGTATCTTGTTATATTTTGACTGAATTATTTGATACGTTAATTTCGTTTGTCACTTTCTGATATTAATGCATACAACTGTTTCTCTTTTTAGAGTGGCACTAGATTTTAAATTTGAGGCTAATTGCTTGGAATGTCCACTGCAGGTTGATCTGCTCAAAGGTCAGAAGTCAGATAGAGTTGATGTCACATTGGCACCTGAAGAATTGGAACTTATGGACAATGTTTTACCTGCCAAGTAGTGATTCTTTTAATATTTTATGATTTAGAGGCTCCTACATTGTAGTTCATATGTTTCTAATCCTTTTTGTGCTTTTTTATAGATACGAGGAAGCTAGAGAAGAAGAGAAGCTTCGTAGCCAGCGTGAGGATTTCAGTGACATGGTAGCAGAGGTATGTGGTTATTTCATCTCCTCTCGATTAAATTGATGGTTTAGGAGTGATTATCAGTACTGATGAGATAAAATTACTGCAGAATGAGAAGAAGAGGAAACGTAAAATGCAGGAAAAGGATGGCAAGTCGAAGAAGAAGGATTTCAAGTTTTGAGGTGGTTTTGGGTATATATATTGTGCCATCTAGTTACTTTAGTGCTGCGGTACGTCCAGCTAAGGGGCAGCAGGTTTTGGCTGCAGTACATCCAGCTATAAAGGGCATCCCATGTTGCAGGGAATAGCATTAGTAGGCCAATATGCACTGCAAGAATTCTGTATGTTGTGATGAAGCGTCTCCCCATGCACTTAAGCAGGGGAGTTTGCGTATGATAATCTATTCTATGAAATGTGCTTAGTTTGTGCCTCTGGTTTCATTTCTACATGCGGTGGTTGACGGATAGACCTGCCAGTAATGTTGAGCTGTACGTGAACATTGAAGATCTCTCGCCTAGGTGACTTGGTTGTAATTTTAGCTATAGTTTTAGTTTCATTTTGAGTTTACGTGAATGTAGAAACTACTACACTTCACCATTTCCTCATTACCTGTATGCCCCTTGTCTTAGTCGTACATATGATCACACTAATCAAACCTTCTGCAGTATTTCAGCAATTCATTTACTAGGTTTTTTCTGCCGATCTCTCATCTTGGGGAACTTAAATTCGTTATAGTATTGTACTAGAGTGAAATAGTAATGCACAAGACAAAGTGATAGCACGCCTTTATCATGGTGGGAATCATATGTTCTGGGACTGGAGCTCTTTAGTTGCTCAATGAGGGTCGAGACCTTAGGAAAAACAAAGCATTAAAAAATGCAGCGTGGGTCATTTGGTAGAGGGCGTTAGAAATGGTAATGCGTCATGGATTTTGTGTTGGTGTTTTTTTGGGTATATAGTACGTACTACTGATGTAAGCATTAGTTAAACACTCTTTTGATATTATTCTGTGTATATAGGTGACAAAATGAGTGAAATTTATAGTTAAAACTGTCGATTTTATTAAAAGAAACTTCAAAAAGTTTGATATGGATAGATTTGATCGATTAAGTTGATATTTTAAAAATAACTGATACCCCAGTTAAATGGCTTGAGAGTTGATTCCTATTGTGACTTGTGAGAAATGGTTAAAACTAACTATACATCGCAGAGAAGAATAATATGAGCAACTTCTTATAAATTATGGACATCAACCATATTTATTCCAAAACAATAACAAAGCCTACAATCATTTTAATTGAAATAGAACGAAACTATTAAATGAATAATATACCATTAATTAGGTCACCTCTTTTCTCTCTTTTGTAATAATTAGGTGAGGATTCTTATACAATGGTGAAAACTGAAAACAAACAAACAAAGGACTCATATACATTTCAAGTAACTCGTTTCGATTGAGTTGTAATTATTGTTCTCACCCCCTCTCTCTTTGAGTCAATTATAATATTAGGCATCGTTTAATTGGACTATTTCAATATGAAACGTTGAGAGTCACTCTACGAGATATCTAGAAGTCTCTGACTTGGTCTTCAAATCCTAAATCTCAGGCCCTTCCCGGCTTGCCATCTTCCACTAAAAATGAGGCTCTAAGAAAGAAGAAGTACAGTTTACACTAGGAACAAGTTCTGGGCTAAGGAAGGAGCAAGTGCTTTTAACACTCAATCTGCACATACATCACTAAAGAAGACAAGAATCCACATATATGGGAATATATCATTTTATACCGGATTTAATTTTGCAGAGATAAAACACCTAAAAGACTATAAAAACATTATATTTATCTTTCTAAACAAGTATCATGCATCTTACGTTATTAAATATTTGTCTAAAAAGTATATGCACCAAATGATTAAAATTTATATCATCATTTATTAGTAATTATCACATTATATAGCTTTTCTCGTTCAGAATTGCATAGTGGCTATAATCATGCAAATAGGCGGCTCAGCTTAATATATACACACACACATCATCATGGATTTTTCACCTGTTATTTGCCTTAGTACAGGAGAGAGATCTCTATACTCATAGTTGAACAGTCGAAAAAATAATTAATGAAAATAATATAGTAAAATTAATTAATTGAAACACACACGTTAATTAACAGCTACCTATTTAAACAAATAGTTAAAAGTAACCATGTTATTTGCAAAAGTAATTAATTAGTACATAGATGAGATCTCCATATTCATTTAACCAACCTGGAACCTTATCATACAAATTTTTTTTCTTAAGTGGTCCATTAGCTTGGTACACACCATCATGTCTCATGATTTCTCCCATTAATTAATTAACATTAAAAAAAATTAAAGAAAAAAAGATATTTAATAAAATAATCGAACATTGAGTAATCAGAGGCGAAGATATCTTTGTTCAACAGGTGTCTCGAAAATTATAATATATGGACTCATAGCTTCTTTTTTTTTTTTTTTTTTTTTTTATACATATACACTGTATGTTTGAATTTTTATAATCTTTTATATATTTACTATTATATTTTTTGAGAAATTTTCACATATAGCCACTCAAAAATATTTTAATTATATTCCATAGCTCTAGTTTGGGTAATTACATTTCGTACCTATAATTATAGTAACGTTTATATATTTCGTGCAACATTTATATATGTTTGTATAATTCGTTATATAATTTGCAGTTTTTGTAGAGTGTTTGTATATTTCTTTGCTATATTATCCACAGTGTTTGTATATTTCACTTTGCAATTTGATTTGCGCATAACTTTTGTATAATTACGCATAATATTTATATAAATCGTGTGAATTATACAAAATTCAAACTGTAATTACAGTTAGATGTTTGTCGTAAATCATAATTAATTCAAGCTATAGCTATATTAGCTAATTAACTAGTATATATTTACTCATCTATGTAATTTTACTTTTTTTTTTCTTACATCTTAATTTTATTTAATGAAAATTCTTGGTTCGTAACAAAGAATAAGCGTGATCGACATTGCTTAATCCATATAGTGGAATTGTGTACACACGTGTTATTTGTCAATTAATTAATCGACACTTAGGCTGTCAAATTAGAATGTTTTTTCATCTTCATAATTTCAATTTGAATTCATTATTTTAATTATTTTGAATCTAAGCTTTATAACTAAGCTAAGAAGAAGTCCTAGTTGTCCGACCAAAAAATATTCTTTTTTGTCTTTATTTTTTTAAAAAAATATTTAAAGGGGAAAGACATTCTCATAGTGTCATCACCTAACAAACCGACCACGTTTGATTTGTACTACAAGATATAATAAACATATCTTACTAATTTAACATCTGGAGAATTTTAATTATGTGGTTGATTACACCTCTCTTCCTCTTAACCACCGCCATTTGATTACATGCATGTAGTTTTCATATATAAACTTATTTAGTTAATCTTCATTTGAATATTCATCTACCCTTTTGTTTTTTCTTTTTTATTATTTTTTCTAATGACATAAAACATAAACGTATCATTTAATTCGACCTAGCTAACATCTGCATTTTAGAATGAAGCACTAAATTCATCATGCTTAGCTAAAGGAAGGGGGCTCTTTACATAATTTGGGCAGTTCTCATCTATCAAGAGTCCTTTTTTCATCGTGGCATTAGAGTCGACTTATTTCAATACTTATTTCACAGATGTTGGGTCCTAATTTATATTGTTCATGCACCAGTGGACAGACATGCATATAAATGGAAGGGGATTAGAAAATGTTTATTATTTATAGCAATATAATTTTAATACATATATAATTCACTTTTAATACATAATGCAGATTTTTTCAATCAAAATATAAGTTTAATATATTTTAAGACATCTATAATACATCTTTATTCCATGCAAAATTACTTTTATACATAGTGTAATTCATTTATATTACATGCATTGTTCAATTTTAATGTATAGTGAATTTTTTTTAACTACATTTTAATATGTTTATAATACATATATATTACATGTATAATTCACTTTTAATACATGATACAATTGCTATAAATGGTAAATATTTATCAAATATGAAATATTTAGATAATAAATAAAAAATATATTTAAAAATAGTAAGTATTTTATTAAAGGTATTAAAAAGATAATTATTTCCTAAATCAAATGTAGAAAGATGCATGCAGGGATTATAAAATTCCAAAAATCGATCTATATACAAAGAAACATTCAAGTGTGCAGAGTTTACGGCTCTTCATCATGATTAATACTATTTTTTTCATGTTCTTTTACCTCTATAAAGCTAAATTTACTTTTTAATTTTAATTTACAAGCTTGGTCTGTGTTTATCACGTTTGGCATCCAAAAGAGAAAAAGGGAATTTTGCAGAAAATTTCCATCTTAACGCTCCTAGAAATTAATATAAAAACATTCAGTGGAAAACTAGAATAAAGAAAAAATCACATAAGCATCTCTCTTTAATCAAAGAAAAGAAATTAAAGCTTAAGATTGATTGGTCATGATAAACAAATGGATCTTGATCTAATTGAACCCCTAAAGTTACTTTAAAAGCTAAGAATTGTTTAAATCATATAAAGAGCGATCAAATCCTTCATCCGGACAGCAATATATAGTAAATGTTGAAGTCCTCAACTTCTTTCTATATTTTTATGTCGTTATATTTTGAATTTTTTTAATAAAAATTTTAAAATAATTTTGTCATTGTATATGAGAAGTCATACTTTAGTGTATATCAAAAAATGAACAAAACCAAACATATTTGACACTCCCGCTGACTTCTACGACTGGATATGGTTGCAGCCAATACATTCATCATTATACAATTTAATATAGTGGCTAGGATATTATGATAAAGATTTGATTTTTACGATGTGCAAAGTTCGGAAAGACTCGGATATATATATAGTTTTATTTTATATTTCTTTTACAACTTAATCTTGAGCTTCTGGTCACAGGATAACAATTCTACTAATTAAGAATATATTTAGTTTAATACAATACTCTTTTTTTCTCTTCAATCTTTATGCTTACTATTTAGTCTAGGCTTTTTTGTTGAAAAATTATATTGTGTAAATAAATTAAATTTTAATTTTATATCTATATGTATTAAATTTAACACCTTTTGACATAAGGTGAAGAGTCAGCTCAATGGTTAATGGGCTACAAGATGTTTAAAATTCAAACCTAGTTGAGGTTTTTCAGCATTTCAATGTTTTTTTCAATTTTTTTAAAGATATGTTTTTTGACTCTATTTTTTAAATAACTCAAGCATTTTTTTCTTCTAATTTTAAAATTAACTTAAATTAAAATAGATTATTTGACTTTAATATTCTTTAAAAAAAATACTTTAGGGATTTCAAGCGTAGAGATTTAACAAATCCCCAATTCTAAAATTTACTGTGTTTTATTTACAATGTAACTATATTATATTTTATATTTTGATATTTCTTGATGTAAATATTAATTCTACCACTCAGCCTAAAACAATGAAAATTACTTTTTTACGCACACGTATTGTTTACTAAAGGCGTATAGTTATCCAAACTCTACGTCTAAATCTCAACCTGTTAATAGCACAACAATTGGAGAAAGGGAGTCATTATCAAACCGACCATTCCTTTTTATTCACTAAAAATAATGATATGAACTTGACTGAAAAAAACAATTTTGTGTCTGTAATTTAAGGGAATCTGAGAGGAAAAGGACGGTGGTACCCTCTTGTAAGCATCTTCTTGGATCTGTTTATTGTTTTGTTGGTTTCCCTTTACTTTTTTTTCTTTTAATTAATTGACCAAATCACTAACACAATAATCCATATGTCAAACATGGCTGATGGCCCCTCCTTTTTATACAAATTTAGTATATAGAATCCTCTCGCTTACCAAACTCCCACTATCGACGGTGCGTATTTTTATGCGTGACGAAGGTAAAATTTAAATTTTTTTAGTTCTTTTAAAGCATTTTTGAAAATATAGAATTCGACCTAAAATTATTGATAGTAGTTCTCCACCTTCCACTTAGGAGAGTGTTTATATTTGTATATGATGAAAGTAATAAATTAACCACGACTTTTTCTCAAAAAAATTATATACTCTCTTCGTCCATTTTTATTTGTCTCTTATTGATTTGGCACAAGAATTAAGTAATAAATGATATGGATAATTTTATCAAATCACTCATTGAATATTATGAATATAATGTTTTGAAAAATGTAATAGGAAAATAACTATAATTAATGACAATGGTAAATTAGGAACAACGTGTAAAATTATTTCTTTTCATAAACTAACTAATGTATTGTTGAATATCCCAAAATAGTATAGTGGATAAATAAAAATGGATAGAGGCAAAGGCGGAGCTACTCGTTTGGCAGGTGGTTCTACGACATATTATACTATTTATATATGATTTAAATAATTTTTTATATGTATATAGTAGATATCGAATCCTCTTCAACTAGTTTGTATGACTATTTGATAATCTCGGCTCCGCCACCGAAGGGAGGGATTATATGTATAGGTTAAGTGTTATTTTGTTTTCTATATGTATGTACTTTTATCATAATTATATATAAGATTTTGAAGAGAAGATGTGAACAAGATACAATTATATTAGACGCCAAAACATTTGGATGTCGATAACTGCATGGATTTTTTCTTATAGTTAGAATTAGAAAAAGTAATTGTGATGAAAAAAAGTGTTTTTGTTTGAAATTACTTTAAATTACCGTTTTCTTTCACCTTCCAACTAAAAAGTTAATATTAGAACAAGGATTAGCTGTAATAATCATTGTAATTAACATGTTACAACATACTCACTAGCTTGCTAGCTAATTACCATTTATTTTAGACTACTTATCCATGCTTAACATAGACTTATCTGTAACAGCCTTTTTCGTAATTTAATTATGTAAATACATCTTGTTGCATAACAGTACATAAATTTTAACGTCATAACACTGTACATAAAAAAAATTTAGCGACAATTAATTATATGTCATTATGGATTTTTGACACGAGAGTTCCTAGAAAACAACCTCTCTACTTCTATGAAATAGTGGGCTGCGTACATTTTACCCTCTCTAGACCTCACTTGTGGGATTCCACTAGGTATGTTATTGTTAAATTGTTGTTGTAATTAATTATATGTCATAGCTAATTGTCGCTAAATATGTATTTTAGAAGCAATTATTAGCATTCTTCCTGTTTGTAGCGATATTGGATCTAATGACAATTAACTAATGCCGCAAGGACTTCATCGTTCTTCATTAATGTGTATATTTATTGTCACTAAAAATTATTTTTGCTGTAATGTAAACTTATTAAGATAAAAAAAGGAAAGCAACATTCGATTTGAAATATATAAAAGAAAAGTATTAACAACACTCATAAACTTGACACGAATTATTAGTTTCATCCCTGAACTATTAATAGTGTTAAAAGCACCCCTCTACTTGACTAACTGAACTTAAATACGTCTCTAATCTTGTAACAAGAGTGAAATACACTCCTAAAATCTAAGCAAATGAAGGGATGTACGTTTTTAACTTGTGATAGATCAGGGGTGTATTTTAATTTAATTGATAGAGTAAATGAACGTTTTTAGGACTGTCAACAATTTAGAAATGAAACTAATAACTGCCAAGTTCAAAAACGTTTTTAACACTTTTTATCAATAAATAATTATAAGATGAAAGAAAACAATAATGGAAGGGGATGTTATAGATTGTCTGCTAAAAGGAAACCTAAGAGTCATAATTTAATATAATTGCCACCAAGACTACACCCCACAAATCTCAATCAAAACCATACAACTATTGCTCTCAAGTGATATACATATATATCTAGAAAAATAAATATTACAATATAGATCTTATTATATTATATTTTAATTTTACAGATAGATTGATAGTCCCCATAGACCAGTACCCCTTTCACAAGTATATACACACACATTTTTTTTGTTAAAATAAAAAAACACCTAGGGATAGACATTCTCATTTCTCATCACCTTCCTCATAAATAATATTCTTTCTTTCAAAAAAAATAAAAAAAATTCACGATATAATAATACTCCATTCTCTTCTCTTCATTTCACTTCTTGCATCAAGATTCAAAGGCAAAAAATACTTAGAATTATATTTCACTACTAATTTTATCAAATTTTCAAGATTCTTGATTACTTTTGTTTTTATGGGGTTGAGTACTAAGTTGGTTTCAATTGATGATGATGGTCGAGATAATTGGACCCGCAGCAGCCAGAATACTCCACCGGAACCACCACCGTCGATAAGGCGGCAGCCGCCACCAAAATCGGAGTCATTGAAATGTCCAAGGTGTGACTCAATCAACACCAAATTTTGTTACTACAACAATTACAACAAGTCACAACCTCGTCATTATTGTAAAGGTTGTAAAAGGCATTGGACTGAAGGTGGCACCCTTCGTAACGTTCCGATAGGGGGTGGTCGAAAAAATAAAAGATCGAGGCCTACTGATCTCGTTGATCATATAACTAAAAGGAAACACATCAGGTTAGAGGTAAACGATCAGAGGTGTCCACTAATCACCACAACAATTACGACCAATGGTTCCATGCCAAGTGTCACAATAAGGGGGAATAGTACTATGGATGAAGATATCAAAAATCTACCTTCATCATCATATGACATATTTTCAAGTCAAAAGTTGGCATCAATTCCTCAAGATTATGGGAATTCACATTTTTCACTAATTCCCAATTATAGTACTAATACTCAATTATCTTCAAATGTTTATTATAATTATGAATATATGGGGAAATTTGATGATACAATAATGGAGGAGTCAACAATAACTACAGTCATGCCGATTACAAGCAGCAATGATCTTCTTTCTCATGAGCCATGGAAAGTTCCAGAAACAAGCAATTGTGATCTTATTATAAATGAAAATATGTCAAATAATTATTGGAATTGGAATGAATTCGAAACGTTGAGTACTGCAGCTGATCTCAATTTACCATGGGATGATTTAGAGATCAAACCATAATTAGAGGATGCTCAAGAGAAATAATGTTTGTATATTGATTAGTTAAAGGATTTGTTTTCATATGAATTTAAGCTAATGTGCAAGTCTTGTTAATTTGTATTAATCATTAACCTTTTTTTCTCAAAAAATGTATATCCCTTTCTATAATCAGCTTTCATGCTATATAATGTTGTGTTTGCATTATTTCTCTTTTGATTGTGAATGAGAAAACAAGTACATAAAGCTTGTGTAGCACTACAAGGCAATAATATAACTATTCCGTTATATTATATTTTGCAACAATAATAAAGATGAATACGTATAACCAATACTCTATATAAATGTTGCTAAAGTTTTAGTGACACTTCTAAATATTTTTTCGCAATAAATATATTGCTGCTAAAAAGAAAATCTATTGTCATTAATTTTTTTAAAAAATTTATAGTGTCACTAGGTTTATTTTCTCCATGCATATGGATCATCAACAACAACAATAATAACATATCAGTGAAATTTCACAAGTGGAATTTGAAGAGGATAAAATATACGCAGACCTTATCATAACCTCAAGAGATAGAGATATTTTCGAATGTATCTGGATCAACAAGGGTGTGAATATTGAGAGGTACCCATTAGTTTTAGTATAGAAGAGATTGATGGGGTCTTATTCCAGCTAGCTAGTGGTGGGATGATTTAGATGTGATTGAATGGAATGGAAGATTCTTTTTTGTGGATATATATGTCTAATCTATTTTACATCAATAATTCTTGCCAAGACTTCTTTTCTCCCCTACATCCGTCTAATTGATAGGGAGTCATTCCCTCTTGCCCCCTACTTGTACTAGTGTTTGTTTTTTTTTAACTTAATAGAGTCCAGAAGCCTCGGAAGTCGAACGAAAACACGTTATAGATCAAACTCAATAATTTAAAATTAATCGTGCAATCAAAATTTTCATTCAAGTGTATTTTTCAAGAGCTAAATTCGTAATTTCACCTCAAAAGAAGACTCCAATTCAAATTCCAAGCTCACCACATTGATCCTTGCAAAATTCCTTGCAAATTAGGCTCTTGAATCGCTAAAAATGAATTTATATTTGGGAAACCAATATTGAGCCACCTTCTATAGCGTCCATTCATGTGGTTTAGGAGTTCTTTTATGTGTTCCCTACTTATCTCTGGGGCATCCCTCCTAATGAAGCAATTTATTTATATATATAATAATATTAATTTTTATATAAGTTATTTGATATTTAGTTAGAAAATAAGTTATTTATGTATAAAATTAATACAAAATTTGATTTGTAATTTAGAAATATGCATAACTAACTACTAACTAATATGTGTATATTTTATTTGAAGAAGAAAATGAAATAACTAATACCTGCTTTACGAATGTCTTCATAATTCTAATCATCTATTAAACGATGAGCAACTGTTTGTACATTATGATTAGTCTCGCCATATATATTTTGGTCATAAAATATATATTGATTAATTAAAATTGAATAATAAAATATTTATAAGACACTTATCACAACTATCTATTATCGTTGATTTAATATAAATACTGAATCATATTTGTCCTTAATATCTGCCATGGAAAATGGGGATAAACTTAGTGGGACATTTGCGTAATGGGAATATAAGTGAAAGGAGAAAGTATACGTGGACAATGATTCTTCTTTATCAGAGGAATTAAATTCAACCCCCATTTAAATTAACAATACAGAAATACACACATTATGTTTAAAATGGAAAATAAAGAAGTAAACCCTTCAAGATGATGATGAGCTCTAATATAAAAGTCAAGCATATGGACAAGGACTTTGAGTATTTGATAGGTGGACTTGCTAATGGTGAAAGTTGGCAACTTTGCCTTGACAAGAAGGCTCTATATGAATTTAGAAATAAACTAAGAAGAGAAAGTTGTCCTATGAGTAAAGCACAAAAATAAGATATGGAAATCTGTGAGTTGGCGTCATGAATTGAGACGCTTCCAGAGACAAGAGCCTAGTAACTAAGTGGGGAAAGATGGTAGGGGGCGGGTTCATTATTCATCGAGTTTCAAACCGTGAGCCAATAGCCCTCGGGGATGACTCGATTGTCGAGAAAAATGAATATGCTACTAGTACAGAATATGAAATGGCAACAAGAACATTAGAATCATCTCAGTATCATAAGGTGGCCAATCAATTTTTTGCCTCATCAGGCCCCAAGAAAAACTCTCTTCAAAACATTGTACAGCAATTTGGGACAATGTTGAAGGATGCACATGAGTCTCAACATATGATCAGAATCTCTAAGTATACCAAAATACCAATATTACATTCTAAGTAATTCTACACATCCAGGTCAATGCAAAAGTGTAGTGAGTGTACAATCAAAATCTCCTCCTCCACAATGGCTTCACCTGAACGCATTCATCCTTATGCCACCATCCATTCTTGGAGGAATGGATCCTTCATCGGCCTTGGAATAGCTGACGTAGAAAAGTTCAGAGACAATGCCAGTGAAAACAATAAAAGCAGCCCCAGCACCAAAGACTCCCTTTCTCAAAACCTCACAGGAGGGAGGATGTTGTGCCAAGTAAGTCCTATACTTGGTATGGTAGGCATTCCTAACAGACGCCGCCAGTAAGCACACTTCAGCAATAAAGAAGGTGACCCTGAAATATTCCACACATATTGTTTCTCACATATTCAACAAGATTCTTACACACATCAGTGAAATCATTATGTCTCTACTCTGGCCAGCAAACACTAAAATGAAACTCATGAACAATGCTTAGGAAGAAGCGTACCAGCAGGTGATAAATAAGACAATAGCCCATGCTCTAGACTTTCCTGGTCGCAGAGCCCTCCCACAGCATAAACAGCGACTTGCAAACATTATGAGGAGCTGACTAGCTAAAAGAAATAAGAATGAACCCACACCCAAGCCAGTTGCAACATCTGATTCATATACACAGTAATTATACTCTGCATCTCTGTTGATAGTAGCCTGAAATAAGAACCCAAAAATTAAATTCACTGTATATTCTCAAGTATAGAACCGCCAACCTCATAGCCAAAAGAGATAAGTCAGAAATGCACTTATATTAAACTAAACCTAAGCAATTAATGAAGCTCTTGAATTCAATCAATTACGTCTTCTCCACTGCTCTGAAATCTCATGTTTCCTCTTAGGCCACCATTTTAGTTGGCTCCTACAATGACTATTGACTTTCTTGCATGAAACCTATTGATCCATGTCCATTGTGAATATGCTGATCAAAATTCTATGGACGAGTCAGCTACTGCAGTACGTGTTACATGGTAACTTTGTCGTACTTGCATACCTACTGGGTCATGTTGATTCCTGTCTGTTCTAACCACAAAAAGTAAATGAGAACTTTGATCACATTCAGAACAAGTAAATCTTCACATGATCGTACAACTTCCACTCCGTGTGCATTTGAGCAAGGAGGTGTGTGGAGGCACCAGAGAGAAGGTGTGAGAGGTTGGCCATAATGGGTGCTAGGAAATGTAGAGGTAGGCCTGAAGAAGAACTAGGGGGGTGATTCGGGAAAACACGACACAATCAACTTCCTGAGGTCATGGCTCTAGGTTCGGAGGTTGAGGATTAGGGTAGAAAGTTAGTAGGTAACCGCATATTGCAGCACCTTTAGGTGGGAGAGACAGGGAGGTAGTCTCCTCTTCTCCTTATTAGAAGTATAATATTTAGTACTTTCTTTTTCTTTTTCTTTTTTTTTTTTTTTTGAAAATCTGTTAAATGTGTTATTACAGCTTTCTTAGTGTTCTCTCTTCTTCCTTTAAATCTCTCTGTGTGTATTTAGGAGTCGAAAAGTACTTGGTAAAGTTGCTATTTAGTACTTCAGTAATCTCTTTTACTCCATTTTCTATTGTTACTTGTTGCTTCATTGGTTGTGTTTATCTTGCCATTTTGTGGCTGACATTTTTCTTTCTAGACTTTTTGGTAGTGTGTCGCTGTGCCGAGGGTCTACTGAAAACCACCTCTCTACCCCACACAGATCTGCATCTAGCCTACATTGACCCCACTTGTGAGATCACACTTGGTACGTTGTTGTCGAGAGAAGATTGTAACCGTCTGTAGTTGAGACACTTCAACTCCTAAATACACAGAGAGATTTAAATGAAGAGAGAACACTAAGAAAGTTGTAATAATACCATGAAGGTACTAATTGAACAGATTTCAATTATATAATCTGCATAAAAGTTGATGAATAGTAGCTTATACAGCAAGGTCAAAATGTGCTCAAAGGAAAATATCTATGGTCACACTTACTAACCCACTGACTTGCTTATATAGGGGCATGAATGAACACGTTGCTTATCCTATTTCATTGTCCAAATCTCAAAAGATCGTCGAGTTCCTTGTGGAATCTCACAGAATCACCGAAACAACCTCTTTAGATCAACTTAAGTTAAGGCTATAACTAGCACTCCTATCCAAGAAGTTGGATAGGAAATCATCTCCGGTCACACTTGCAAATCTATTCACATGCTTATATAAAAATGAGACTGCTAATAATGTTCTAACGTCAATACTTGATTGGCGTAAACAATGACATCTAATTCACCAAGTCCTTCATGCAGATTACAATATTGACAGGGTATAACAAAAAAAAAAGGGGACAAATTTCAGAAATGATTACATAGGATAAGTTTCTAAGTAACATACAAAAAGGATATTAGCTTGGATGTGTCCTATGTAGACCTCCAAACACACCAATCTGTAGATGTGACACTATGGTAATTGATGATACTGAACAGGAACGAGATAGATCTAGATCAGATGTGGGGAATTAGTACAAATCAATGTGAACTTAGCAAAATATAAAAACATAATGGAAGCAAATATCCGATTTACCAACCCCCCATCGGGGTGGCTCAATAGTTGGACTTATGACTTCCATGTTGGATGTCTCAAGTTCGAAACCCCTTGTAACTGAAAGTAAGAGGTTTGCTCTCTGGTCGAGCTCATCGCATTAGGCTTGTCTAGTGCAAATTACCTCTCCTATATGGTTTGCGAGCTATTGCATAGAACAGAGATTGTACCCTATACGTTTCCCTTGTTATGGGAAAAAAAATCCAATTTACCAATACTGGTACGATTAAATCTTAGTTGTTACACTTGCATTAAGTTCGAGTTGGGATAAGTGCAAAATTCACAAACCTTGGTTGTAGAGAACCACTAATTAGACTCAAACAACATTACTTATATTCGATGAGGATTCGGTTGCTGAAATGGTCACATCACAAAGTCAAGTCACCTTTATTCTCGTTTCCAATTTTCATGGATAAATAAAGTGAATTTTTGAGATAATAACTGTTTGTTTAGTAACATACGAGAAATGAAAAGGGACTCAAATATAGCAGAATACATAAAAGACCCATATTGTCCAAACCCAAGAAAGAAATAGGACTATAATTTGATAGACAACAACAAGCAGACAATAAGTAGTAGGCCAGTAGAGGGGCATGACCCTACTTGTTCAAAAATCAAAATTCAAAAGAACCCATTCAACCTATCACCTAAACTTTCTCTCTCTTTTTTTTCAAAAAAATTAAATCAGCTTCAGAGTCCTTCCCTGGATATTACCTCAATTATCTTCAACCTGGGTCACTTTTGCTTGTGTTAGTTCATAACTACTGTTCATACTACACGAAGAGTTTTAAGGATTGACAATTCATTTACCTTCTAAAATAGCTAATATTATTCAATTTGTCAACACACAAATCCAAAACCCAAAACCCCAAATACAGTAGTACATAATATGATACTGAAAGCTGAACAAGAAATATTAAAAAAAAAAAAAAAAAAACTCACAGTAGCCCTCCTCTGCTCAGCAGCAACAGCAAGTGCAAAAGCAATCAGATCAAGCACAAAAACCAAAACCAGTAACAGTGTTGAAGCCATCTTGCTATATTTTTGCTCTCTGCAACCAAAATCAAACCACAAACAAAGTATATTTATATTAAAAAAAAAAAATTAAAATTTATGCGAATAAGTAAGCTAAAAATTAAACTCAGACAAATGCATATCCTCAAAAAAATTAAAAAGGATTAGTTACAAGTAGTTGGATTTAAGGGGTACTTGGTGAGGAAGCAAAAGGTGCAAAACTATGGAAGGAGTCCTCTGAGAAGATATCCAAATTACGTTACTTTAGTTTCTTTTTTTCAATTTACATATACAATAACAAAGCTAGCTTTGTTGAAACAAATATTCCTTCCAATATTGAAAAATATAAAAGTAGTAACTAACGATAATGGGATATTTTATTGATAGTAAAAAACAATATATACTCTCGCTATTTAAAAAAGAATGATATAATTTGATTTGGCAGAAGCTTAATAGAACAAGGAATACTTTTCAATTAAGTGATCCTAAATTAAAGCAATCAGCTATCAGGTGTAATAAAATACTCTTTAATTTTGTGCTCTTAAACATGTCAAATAGAAAATTGAAATTAAAGTTTTGCCAAAAAAGTAAATGGGTCATTCTTTTTTGAAACACGCCATAAATAAAAGTAGATCATTCTTTTTTAAATGAAAAAAATGTATATATATATATATATATATATATATATATATATATATATTAAATAACAAAATCTATATACATAATTTGTCAAAGATAA